>VDFB02192028.1:0-21209 GCA_007258455.2 Sequoia sempervirens
TATATCAAAATTTCTAAATAAATTTAAATCTAATTTCAAGTTTCTTGTACTCGTTTACAGCATGATGTGGGTACATCTAGTCAACATGGAACAAAGAGGAGACTTGATTTGACCGATCAGCCTAAAAGTTAGATGGTTTAAATATATTTTATGGACTATAGATCTCTAGTTTTATTTAAATATATGTGTTGGACTTGACATATAAATTCTATGGACTATCTATCTCTAGTTTTACTTTGAACATGCTATTATCATATTTGTGTTTATTTATATCAGTTGACTTTAAAATATGATGATTATATATTGCAGTCAATTATGATATCTTGTTATGTTCATTTTCATGATTATATGCACTCATACATTAGACTATTTATATTTTATCTAATTTTCAAGTATTACATGCACTATATAAATTCTTATCTAGAATCAAATTTAATATATATATATAATTCTATCACAATAAGAAAGTGACAAATTAAAAACATTCCTAAATAGTTTAGATCATATTCATAATAAATTATGGGCAAGGATTTTAATCTTATTTTCCAATTACATAGCAACATTTGAATCAATAAACAAAAACTATTTCCTTTGTATGTATAAAATGTATAATCTATACAATTGAATAATTATATAAAATGTGATAAATACAAGACATGAAATGTATAATCTATAAAATTGGAACAAGATATTTAAAAAGTGACATTGAACAAACATATATAATGTATATCAAGATGTTTATTACAACTATATAATATGATGAAACATATATGTGCATGTAGATACAATTAAAACTTATCAACTTTTAGGTGAAGACCAAAAATTGACATTTACATAGTCTCTTGATAAAATAATTTTTCAGTTCAACAATCACTTTGTAGATCAACTTGATGAGAACCTGCAAAAATAATTAATGCAAGTAACTACAATTTTTTATGAGTCATTTAAGAAAAAAATGCATGTGAGAAAAGAATAGTATATAGTAAATTCCATACAAATTCAAAAGATGTTTGCCATAGGATGGATTAAGGGGACCTAAGAGGATATATAGCTTAAGGGGGGTCTTAAGAGAATGGCTTAAGGGGAGTTAAGAGGATGGTTTAAGAGGATGCATCTCAAGAACCCTAGGATATGGCTTAACAGGTCCTAAGAGGATGGCTTAAGGGGAATTATGAGAGTCCTTAAGAGATGGCTTAAGGGGATGCAAGAGGTGGATTAAGGGAGCTGATAGGAATGGATTAAAGGGATGTAGATAGTGGATTAAGGGGATGCATGTCATGAACCCTACGAGCATGGGATTAATAGGCCCCAGAGGATGGCTTAAGGGGAATTATGAGAGGGACTTAAGGGTTCTGCAAGATTAGATTACGGGATGTAAGAGGATATGATTTGCTGGGTCCTTTAAGAGGATGCGCTTTAAGGGGATCCAAGTGAGGTGGATTAAGATGAGCTGATAGGAGTTCAATTTTGAAGGGATGCAAGAGGGGCGGGATTAAGGGGAGTTGATAAAATGACTCAAGGGGATGTAAGAGAGTGGATTAAGGGGATGAAAGAGGGTGGATTAAGGGGATGTAAGAGGGTGGATTAATGGGAGTTGATAGAATGGATTAAAGGGATGTAATATAGTGGATTAATGGGATGCATGTCATGAACCTTGCGATATGGATTAACAGGCCCTAAGAGGATGGCTTAAGGGGAATTATGACAATGACTTAAGGAATGCAAGATTATGGATTACGGGGATGTAAAAGGATATGACTTAAGGGTCCTTTAAGAGGATGGCTTAAGGGGATGCAAGAGGGTGGATTAAGGGGAGTTGATAGAATGACTTGAAGGGATGCAAGAGGGTGGATTAACGGGAGTTGAGATAATGAATTTATACTATCAATTAAATGTATCTAGAACTATATATAGTTACCTATCTCTAGATTTGAATTCCATTGTAATATATGTGCATCTCCTCTCTTTTTTGTAAAGCATCTAATTTTGGGAGACCTGAAACAAAAAATGATATAAAACTTTAATTAGGAAATGATTAAAGACAAATATATATATCAATTAACTATATAAACAACTAGATATAATTTCTACCAATATTTATTTACTCATTGTACCATCCTCAGATCCTCTCTTTTTAATTTCCATCTATGATTGTCTCATGATCATCAATTGAAAGTGTCCATAAAATTTTATTAGTAGGCCTCCCTTGATATCTAACTATTTTTATATTGGTTGCCAAAATAAAATGTGAATAATGTATAATCTTCTTGTGTCTTTCATAATCTTCAAATGCAGGCAAGCCATTCTTTCTCATCAAATATTTTTGAAGCCAAGTGCCAACAACAACCACTGAACCAGTTGGATACTCAAAGCTGTCATCATCCACTCTAGGATGTGCCAACTTATGTTTCCCTCAACACATCTAGCCAACCAAGACCGCCTCCCTTCATTCCCCGCCAAAAAGCAACAACAACAACATACACATGTCCACAAACATAAATACAAAAATTCAATAAAGAGTGACTTATATTTAATTCACATATAAACATGCATACATACAAAATTCAACCCAATAAATAATGTACCTTCTTGTACAAGATCTGAAACACTATCATAATCATCTGATGTAAACACTTGATTATCTTCAATTATCGTTCCATGTTGAACATTTGTCGATGTAGGCGTTAAGGCTCTTTTGTTCTTACTTGTTCAACCCATTCCATATTTTCACATGACTACCAATCACCTACAATACAAAATTGACAAAACCATGCCAACTCCCTTGTCCATATTGTCCATGTGTTTGTATTTGAACTATTAAATGAATGCCATTTTGTAGTTCCATTAATTGTTTCCCAATCTTGTCGAGAAAAAATGTCATTTTCTTTCTAACCAACCAAAAGAAGGCCGAATTATTGAGCTTCCTCACTCTGTTCTTTAGATAATTTGTATTGCACCAATCTACAATTGCATCGCATCTCTAAATTTTGCAAATATCCTCAAATTTTAGTTGCTCTCTAGCAAGAGCTCTTTTCACACATGCACCTGCTCCATCGTGTTCTCCCTTACCATGACCAACTTCAAAAAAACTCCATATGTGTTGGATATTATTTTCCTTATGAACTCTACATAACCAATAAAACATTCTAGCATTTTTGAATTGACTCGTGCAATTATCTGACCATATGAGATGTTTTAGCATTTGAATTCCTCTCTCTTTTAAATTTTTATAAAATATATCAAAACAATATTGAACAAACTCAGATGAATGTAATTGATTATCACTTACATAAAAATGGTACTCCCAAAATTATTCTATTATCTTCAGACTATCTCTGTGATATCTATAAACAATGTGAAGAAATATATCTACTTGCACTGAATTATAATACTGTGATTTAATTTTTTCTTGTGGAGCAAGAGTATAATTTTCAGCAAAATCAACAACCTACAATATAGTTCCAATTGGGAATGTGTTTTTACATAAACGAAATTGATTATCAAACCAATGAGCATTTTGAGAGTGTTGAACATATTTAGGTACAAACTTATCTTTAAATTCATTAATAAAAGCATGCACACTAACTTTTTCCACAATTAGCTCAACATGTTTTCTAGTTTTTCCATCTTTTAAAGAATACTCAACATTTTTAATATTTTTTACATCCACTAATTGTTGTCCAAATTCATCTAAACTACTTTCATGCATGCATTCTCCTAATAATGAAAAGTTACCACATCTATCACATTCTCCATAAATGCATGCTTTAAAAAAAAGGAGTTTCCATTTAAAGAGGGATCACAAAACAAACATGCTATAAAATCTTTGATTCTTTCAGGTGGCTTATTAATGCCACAAATGTCCTGCATATTTTGGTTAGCATGCAAAGTGCATTGTACATATCAAAATATATCATAATAATAACAAAATTGTACATGAGTCTTACAACAACAAGAGATTTGTTGCTTATTAATTCTAACATACCAAGGTTTACACTTTTCAAATGATCTTTGACTTATATTAATATTCAATGGTAAGATTGAAGCATCTAATTTTTTTTTATATAATTCACTTTGAGTCATATCTAAGAGATGCTTTGGATGAAGTTCACGAATTTTTGAACCCACCCTTAATTTTAAGACATCTCTAATGTTAGATGATACTCTTGTATTATCATGCCAAATCTTTTTGATTAAAGATTTAATTTCATTACTTAATTTCATGTCTAATCTTGGGAGTCTGCCACTAAAACTCCAACATTGATTAATTGAATCCCTTTCGATACTTTCTCTTCTTTTAGCAACTCTTATCAAAGTTTTCTAGGATTTAATTTTATACATTTACTAATCTGACTTAACATTCTTTTATTTGAAGTTTCTTTATTAACTAAAGTAGTTGTTATTGCACTATCTAGTCGATTCTTATCTTTCTCGATTGAATTTTCTTTACCAATAACATCAATAAAGCATTAGCAAAGACTAGATATGACTTGTTCTAATCAATCATCTTCTTTTGATCTTTTACAAAAACACCTAATTTTTTTCATCACTTCTTCTTCATTTCAACATTCTCATCAATTGCAATTCATGAGTTGACATTGAATCCTAATTCTATAAAAAAACATTTTTATATATTTTATTTCCATAATTTCTAATTTGTCTCGAAGAAACTTTACCACAAAGGTTATCTAGCACATCTATTTCAATTGTAAAAAAAATATTTTCACCTTCATCCATAGAAGGAGTTTCATTTTCATTTACATAAGGGGTTTCATTTTCATTTTCAAATGTAAAAGGGATTTCATTATCATTTTCATCAATATGAGGGATTTCATTCTCATTTTCATCAATATTAGGGATTTCATTCTCATACAATATAATTTCATCATTTTTTTGTTTTAGCATTGTTTCAACCCTAATATTATTGATCTCATCAATGGTGTATCCAGCTTCATCTAAACAAACAATATCAATATTATCAAAACTTGGGTTTGAACACATACCTGGATAGATTGTTTGAATAGGTGCATTTTCCATATCATTGGGAGGTGGATTTGAAGACATACCCGAAGTAGTTTGCATATCATTCAAAGTTGAAGTTGAAGGCATAGTTGGGTTTGTCTCCGTAATTGCATTTTCTTCCATATTCACCATCTCCACATTTGCATCATTTACATTCATTTCATCATTCATGGCTTCCTCTTGAACATTCTTGGAACTAGATGCTTCCAAATCTTTCATTTGACGAATCCTTTCTTTCCTTTCCCTTTGTTTTTTTGCCTCTTTATCTTTATTACTTGAATTTCTTCGGGTGCCATTAACTTTCTACATATTTTTTTGTCTTTTCTTATCACCTATGGTTACCAAACCCTTTTTGATAACAAAAATAATAATTCAAAAGACCTATTTTCAAATTGCCACCTCCTTCAAATATTCAAATTAAACTATGTATTATGAAGATCATTTTTTCTATAAACTCTGAAGTACAAAAACATCATGAGTACATCCAAAAATTCTCCTTTTCAAAATCTTTTTCTAAAATGTTCTTCTACTTGATTCCACTTTAGAAAATTCAACCTGCACTTTGTCTCTTCCAACAATTTGAATAGAATATGCCCTACACAAGACAAATTTGCAATAAAAAATGAAGAAAATGACACTTTCAGACCGTACTGCAGAAAAAGAATGTTGTAGGAAAATCGTGTTTTACTAGTATTTTTTAAATTAGGGAAAAATGGCTATATTAGAAACACGTACACATTATGAAACGCGTACGCATTATGTTCTAGGAACACATGCGTGTTTCATAATGCATACGCATTACCTTTACCCAACAGATAAATAGATAACGCGTATGCGTTATGAAACGCGTACGCGTTTCATTTAAATAATGTGTATGCATTTTGTAATGTGCACGCCAAGTATTTGGGTAAATTTCCAACTCCCACACCACATCCAGCCCTGGTTTTAGGGTTGGGAAAGGCTTGGTAACTGAGCCTTTAGGCTTTGACCTCGGCAAGAATCCAAAACTAAGCAAGTGCATTGGAAGAAGAATGTCCAACTTTGACAACATGGCTAATGGACTTCTTTTCTGAATCAATCTATAAAATTAAAACCCATTAGAGAAAACGATGTCTACTTTCCAAATATATATTTTTTATTAATATTGGATTATGTTTGCTATTTTTTAATTAATTTCTAAGCAAACTAGTCTTTAAACTTGAAATATCAGACTTTTTTTTGTTTTTTAATAACTTTTTTTTGGTTAAGTTTTTTGTAAAAAAAATATATGGGATCAAACTTCAGTCAATTCTCTACACAATAAAAAAAAGAGAGTCAAAAAATGTTTAGTTTAGGTCCAATTATGCTGTCTGTACATGTTGATTTTTAAAAACAACAATTAAGGCCAATATAAATTTAATAAAAAAAATCAACCAAAAATTACAAAAAAAATTCCATACCAAACTTCATGTTGTTAGCTCTCTTTTCCCAGAAGGAATTAGTAAAATAATTTTATTTACGTCAAAAAGTGTTGTCCGTACACATGCTTGGTATTGTAAAAAAATAGGGACTTTTAAAAAGTGGTTTTTATAGATCCCTATCAAAATTTAATTTCTAGAATCTAGGTATTTGAATACTTTACATATTTGAAAACTAGATTCAAAATTATAAATTTTATATTACTAACTTTTTTAAAGATTCATTGTGTAATTCCTGAAAACAGCAAAACACTTCCACTTTTTGAGCTTTTGTGTACCCAACTCTGTGATCAGCCCTATAAGAATATAAGAATATATATATATATATATATATATATATATATATATATATATATATATATATATATATATATATATATATATATATATATATATCAATATGCATGTATACGTATGTATACATATGTCAACATATCTGTATGGGCGTTTTCATTTTCCATTACATACGTTTATATCGATACATGTATTCATATGTATATATGTATGTCATATACATATGTATATATCATATATATACATTTGATAACACAATCACATACATAAACAATTACTATCTTATTGGTAGATATATATACGTATGATGTGTATATATATACACACACACACATGTCATATTGTCCTCTTGATATTTCCATGCTCATAAGCAACTCCTTCATAAGTGCACATAGGTATGTCTACCTATGCACTCTCATGTATGCATTCCTTCATGTGTATAGATTATCATTGACACGCGTATGCATACATATATATACCTTCAACGTATGTACACCTCATTAATCAAGCATAGTAATATAAAGAATTACTTGCATGCACCAAGCAGTAAACATAAACCAAGAATGCTCCTAATAGAATCCAAACTCCTTTCTATTATAAACACATCGTGTTAAAGGATAACTTACCAATTCCCAACACTATGACTTGACTCAACCATTCTATTAGTGAGTGTGTGTGTGTGTGTGTATAAGCTCGACTTAGGTTTTTTTACCTGTTTTTTCACCAAGCTCTTCTCTTGAGTGATATTTTCCCTCCCTTCTGAAGGATTGATTTTGAATCTGCATCCAACTTAACACATTTTTGTGGTAGTCAGTCATTCATCAATACAAACATTTACATTATCCTTTTCATAGTTAGAATATCAATTCAATAACCATCCATTCCATATATGCATTTCATCAACATAACATTAAATAAAATAAACATCAATTCACTTTTGATAAGAAAATTACAATCACATATATTTACATCCAATGAGTATTCCAAATACATTCACACATGCAGTAATTACCCTAACATAGTAATAGTAAATAGGTAAACATAGAATGGGGTGTGATATAATTCATTTTTGTAATTCCACCAATCAACTAGTAAATTACTATTTTATGGATGACTCATTTATTGCTCTACTAGAGGAAGAAGAGAATGTCAAGTTCCTAGAATTTTTTTGTAAAGCTTCAAGGTCGAGTATTCAATGGAAAAAACTTAATGCTACAAGTAATCAATTTTTCCTAAGCTTGGTTGGTTAGATTTCTATGGATTGAAATGGATTAATCGTGGAGGATTTTTTATATTTATTGGCATTTCCTTTGCATTTTAAGCCTCCCCTTCCACCTTATGGGAAATTTCCATTTCCATAATCGAAAAAAAACTTACAAATTAGATTACTAACCCTCTTACTTTGGCAATGAAATTCCAAGTGTTCTCCAAAATTTGGTTACCACATATCCACTACTCTTCTTGTTGGGTTCCTTCTAGAGCCTTCTACTTGAAGATTGAAAAAAATGATTAGGGGTTTGCTATGAGCCTCTTTTGATAATAACAAAGAATTTCACCATGTGGCTTTGGATTATTTCTACATTCCTCATGACTCTGGAGACCTTAGGTTACTTTTAATCTAATGGAAATTTTTATCCTTATGTGTGAAATGGATTATTAGGTCCCTTAAAGTTGATTTTAAGCTTGGAAAATATTGGTTTGACATTGCATATCATCTTAGAGCATTCCCACTAGGTTCCCAACCTAGAAGAGCCTTAGGTTCCATACCCTTCTTATCGTGAAAGAACTCATTAAGAGTCAAGAAACTTTTATCATCAAAATCCTATAGAATTCATAGGAAGCCATCGAACCATGCCTTCTATGGGATGGAGATTACTTTCACAATGGTGTATGTATTAATTATCAATTTACTTTATGGTGTTTGGTTATTTATTTTTAAGAACACCTACTTTTGAAGGCTCCATGGGTTCATGTTTTAAAATTCTCTAATAGGGGGATCGAGAATCTTCCTAACCTCTTTTTCAATATTACTAGGAATTTATTTTCTTGGCCAAAAGCTGAAATAAAATTTAGGCTATCCAATTAGGACATTGAGACTTACCATACAATCATTGATTTAGTTCCTCCCAATATGAGTCACAAATTTGGGGTAGAACCTTAAAGCCCTAGTGGAAAGATTAAAAATGGTATCCAAACATGGTGTTTTGTAATTACAAATCTCACAAAGGGATGTTCTTGTATTTCATCCCACCTTCCCATGGTTTCTCAATTGAGTCATAGATCACATCTCCAATCTTCTTTGGGTACTTGGCACCACATATTTTATATTGTATGGTCCATAATTCTTGAATTGAAGCTTGATTATTTTTCTTGGTGTATTGTTTATCATTAAGGACTTCCTTTTGGTACCAAATTGGTTCATCTAGGATTTGTCAATCCTTGTTTCCCATTATGTGGATAACATGACACTCTTAAGCACCTTTTCTAGTTTTGTTCTAAAGCTCAGGAAGCCTAGAATCAAATGAAGTATTTTTAAGCCCTTAATATCTAATCCTTTCTCATGGAATATAGTCTTGTTGGGTGGTTTCCTTAAATCACCTATTAAAATTACCCATATTTGGCAAGATTTCAAGGTGGATATTATTTGAAGCATTTATAAAGATAGGAAAACTACTATTTTAACTAGTTATTCTATTGATATTCACTTATTTCTTTACACTAAATATGTGATTTGTTTAATGTGCTTATGTAGATTTAGGTACAAGACAATAAAGTTTCACTTGAAGTAGCACATATATAAATGGTGTTAGATCACTAAGGCAATGCCATGTCTATGGTTGGTAGAGTCCCATCACTTGTAGCTACTCATAGGGATCATTCCCCTCCTTGCAAACACAAACATTGATGTAATTAGATAACCCAAGCAGGTTATAAAATCCAAGTTACGTGATTCTCAACCTCCCTCTAGAATACCTAGGGACTATTCTACTCATGGGTGGTCTCATACCTTTCGCCCTCCTTTAGTCTCCTATTAGCCTTAAGATTAAGGATGTCCTAGTTCATTAAATTCTAGGAATTTCTCACAATTAGCTCTCACTACTCTTATTTGTGCTACTTAGTTGCTTGTAAAGGAAAATAATTAAAAGGGTTTTATTATTGGTTTGGATCCTATCATTGATGGCTCTAGTCATGTTGATGTATGTGGATAACTAGATGACCTCTCATCCCCCTACTAGTGTAGCTCTCGTTACTTAATTAGTTTATCTTGTTTTATGGGCTTGGCCTCACAAAACATTTGAGGGTGTACTTGCGACCATGTACATTTTTGTGAAATTTTTAATATTTTTTCCTTTATAATATAAAAGGTAATATCGCCCTTATTCATAAAAAAAATTAAAAATAAAATAGACTTGTGACATTTATAGTACTACTTACACTAAATAAAGTTATAATTGATATTAGTAAAACTAAAAGACTAGGCCTCACATTTGTAGCTATGTTTAGAGTTGAATTTGTAAAAGGACTTCACATATAATTTACATTCTTTCAACCAATATTCTAGAATGAAAGAAAATCCCTTCAACATGATTAAGAAAAAAAAGAAAGGCTCACTTTAAAATACTCTCACTATAGTATCTATTTAGGTATGTAAATTTTATTACATGCTCCCTCACATAACAATTTGAAATCCTTGTTTTGATATTTTATTTATCGTCTTTTTAAGGGAAAACTAAAACATAACTAATCAATTACAATTTATTTTTTATACAAAAAAATAGTGAAAAATATAAAATAAATAGAGCAAAAGATTTGGCCTCCTTCTCAAGAATTTATATTTTATTCTTAAACTAGAATACCTAAAAAAAATTTAGATATTACGATTTAATTTGATAATATTTTATTTCAATGTACAATGACAATGACAAATTCAAAAGAGAAGTTCTTGTCAAACTAATATTTCAAAAGTGCAATATCACCTACAAAGAGAAAAAAGACACTTTTGACAAACTTTTTTTAAATGCAAGATGAATATTGATCTTAATTTCAAATTTGAAGGGAAATGGAGAATTTAACCAAAATCTATTCTATAATATTATTTATAGAATAACATGCGACTATTCATATTCTTGAAAGGGATGTACTAATTTCAAAGGATATGAATATATTGACTAAGAATTCCAAGACAAAATGATGTAAATTTTTATTTTAACAAATTTGAAAGCATTACTATGTTCTTACATATGAAAATATAAGAAGTTTGGATATCCTTTGTTATTGAAAAATAGTTAAACAATATCTATTGACTTGTAAAACTACATGATTGAATCATGATAACAATATCACAATTTGACACGTGGAAAATACCTCCTACATATCAATATCTATTGAAACATGTGGACATGCACAAATCCATTGTACAATGAATACTTTACAAATCAAAATCAGAAGTTGAACTCAAAACATGTATAGATATTGTTATATCCTAATCAAATAATATTAAAATAAAATTTGATAATATGATTAATAACATTATTTTTAATAAAAATATATAACTTTAAAAAACAATAAATTTTAATGTTACTTTAAATTTCCTATCAATATATCCCTTGCATAGGAGGTGAAAATACAAATGTGAGTATAATTATATCTATCTTAACAAAACCAACATATTTATTAGGCAACTTAAGAGGGGAAGATAGAACCACAATGACTGGAAGCGGCTGTCCAACCTGTGAATGCACCAAAGGCATGGATGGGGTCATACATTAAGTTAAATGTTGATTGGGCGGCTGAATGCATGATGGTGTTGCTCAACATTAAGTTAACTACTGATTAGACGATTGGATATATGATGTATGACCCCATCCATACTTCTGATAATTACTTCCCAGAATGACCAACCTACCCATTATTAGGTAGATACCTTTCCCTCATTCTTATTATAAGTGGGAACACAAGGTTTTCTTTGGACGAGAAGACTTGTATAGTATGGATTCACTTTGAATAAATTCCACATCATTATGGATTCACCTTTTTTTTTCAAAGTGAAAGGTAGAATATCAAAATTTTATAAAGAAAAAGTCAGCGTGTGGTCGGTGGATTCGTTGAAAATGTGGTCATGTGACGATAGCGCCTTCATCTTTATGGATTCTCTTCCCGCACGTGCACGATGCTTTAATTAATCCTTGTACGAGAAGTTACATAGATCTAACAATTATGAAAACATCATACGGTCTTCACACTAAGTTATTATGGTATATTTTCTTCCTAATGTTTCGGTCTACTAATGATTGGGTTATTTTTATGTGTTGATTATTGTGTTTAAAAGTACATTTGTGTCGAATTTGATAAATAATAATTTTATTTTGGTATATGTTAGATTTTGATTTGGTCTTGTAGATTATCAATTGATTCAATTTATTTTGATGTCATATATTTGAATCTCAAGTTTTTTTAATTTAGACCTATGTATGTTTTTCTTACTAATCATTAAATATTAATTAAAACTTAATTCATTTCAAGTATATATTAGGGTAGTACACTTAAGGACTTATCTTTATTCATTCAGATTAATAAGGATTATGATGCAAGTAAATTATGAGAGCATCATAATTTTATTGTAATTGTATTATTTGTTTGTATAATCATCTATATTTGTCTAATATCTTTGTTTTTGGTTGATTGTATTGCTTGTTTCTCACTATGATTTATGACGTGAACATTTTTTTGTTATCAATTTTTTACAAATTTAGTTCCAAAGGCACATGTATGAATCTAAATGAGAGCAAACCATAATCCATTTACAAATTCTAGGCACTCATCTAAATAGAACCTTAAAATTTCAAAATAATAATAAATCATTTTCTAACATTATTTACAACATATTTCATAAAAAAACACAAAAAACAAATGTATTTTAGAAAAAAAAAGAATAAAAAAATATTTTTATAATAACTACAATTAAAAAAAACAATTAACATCTTAGAAAAAATAAAATAACTACAATTCAAAAATCAAACATCTAAAAATCAAGACACAGTTTTGATAAAACAAAAACAAAAAATCTAAAATTAGAATGTAATAAATTTTATATTATTAATAATATAATATTATTGTTTTATAATAATTTAATATAATATTAAATAAATAAGGTTTAGTATATTAGATTTAATATACATTTTAATTGGTTATAATAAATGATAATATTATATTATATTATTAATTTATTACTATGGCATTGCTATTATATTAACTCATACACAATTTCAATTAAAAAATACACTATTACTATGGATTGGAAACTTCATTATACTAATTATATTATTATTTAATTATTATTTTTATTATATTATTTTATTATTACTATATTATTATATTTTCAAAACATATATTATGATAAATATTAGTATTATTTTATTATTACTATGTTATTAATAATATATATAATATTATTATTTTATATTTGGTATCATTATATTATATTATTTAGATAAAAAAATCTACAATGCATATCAATTATTTTAGTATTTTTTTTATAAAAATAGAACTAATTTATTTACTCAAAATAGAAAAGGGTTAGAGTTATGAAAAATAGGGTTAGCATTATAGTTGGGTTAGGGTTAGTTTAAGATTACAATTAGGGTTGATGGTTTAGGGCTAGGTTTAGAATTATGGTTAGTGTTATAATTATGATTGGGATAAGAGTTGGGTTAGGTTACAGTTTAGGGTTATGATTAGGGATTTGGTTAGGGTTAGAGTTAGGTTAGGGTATAGTGTTTGGGTTAGGGTTAGTTTAGAGTTAGGCTTAAGGTTATGAGAAATAGGGTTAGGATTAGGGTTAGATTAGGGTTTATGGTTTAAGGTTAGGATTAGAGTTACAATTATGGTTGAGATTAGATATGAGATTAGGGTTAGGGTTTAGGGTTACAATTAGGGATTTGGTTAGAGTTAGGGTTAGGGTTATGGCAAGGTTAGGGTTACAATTATGGTTAATGGTTTAGGGTTTAAGGTTAGGGTTACAATCATGGTTAATTGTTGGGTTAGGGTTAGCATTAGGGTTAATTTTTTTATAACTTGTAGGGTTCTACAATAAAGCTTGGGATTACGATTTAACCCATGTTAGCACATTAAGGTTAGGTTTAGGGTTAACATTCATTTACCATTTAATTAGGCCTACAATTCAATTAGGGTTAGGGTTTGAATAGGGTTACACCTATGGTTAAGGTTCTGATAAAGCTTCATATTAGGGTTATGGATAGGGCTCAATTAGGGATAAAGTTAGTATGAGGATTCGATTAGGGTTATGGTTACTATTATGGTTTGGCAAGGGTTAGGTTTAGGGTTAGGATTAGGGTTACTATTATAGTTATGGTTAGATTAGGATTAAGTTTCAATTAGGATTAAGATTCCATTACGGTTAGGCTTACAATTACTATTCAATTAAGGTTAGATTTCAGTGAGGGTTAGGGTTAGGATTCTATGATTAAGAATTGGGTTAGGGTTAGGAATAGGGTTCTATGATAAAGCTTGAGGTTAAGATTAGGGTTATGGTTTAATTTAGGTTAGAGTTATGAGAAATAGGGTAACAATTAGGGTTAGGTTAGGGTTACGATTATGGTATTTGGTTGGGGTTAGGGTTAGTTTAGGGTTACAATTAGGGTTTACGGTTTAGGGTTAGGTTTAGAGTTACACTTAGTGTACAACTTTATGATTAGGATTAGAGTTAGGTTAGGTTACAATTTAGGGTTATGATTAGGGATTTGGTTAGGATTAGGGTTAGGTTAGGGTTTATTATTTGGGTTAGGGTTAGGTTTAGAGTTAGGGTTAAGGTTATGAGAAATACAGTTAGGATTAGGTTTTAGATTAGGGTTTAGGGTTTAGGGTTAGATTTAGAGTTATGATTATGGTTGGGATTAGATATTAGATTAGGGTTAGGATTTAGGGTTATAATTAAGGATTTGGTTAGAGTTAGGGTTAAGATTATGGTTTATGGTTAGGGTTAGGGCAAGGTTAGGGTTACAATTATGGTTAATGGTTTAGGGTTTAAGGTTAGGGTTACAATTATGGCTAATGGTTGGGTTAGTGTTAGTTTTTTAGGATTAAGGTTAGGTTTAGGGTTAGGGTTCATTTACTATTTAATTAGGCCTATAATTCAGTTAGGGTTAGGGTTCACTTCGGGTTACATTTACGGTTAAGGTTTTGATAAAGCTGTGGGTTAGGGTTATAGATAGGGTTCAATTAGGGATAGAGATAGTATTAGGGTTCAATTAGGGTTATGGTTATTATTAGGTTTTGGAAAGGGTTAGATTTAGGTTCAAGGTTATGGTTATGGTTAGGATTAGGGTTACTATTATAGTTATGGTTAGGTTAGGATTATGTTTTAATTGGGGCTAGGATTCCATTACGATTAGAATTGCAATTACTATTTAATTAGGATTAGGGTTCAAAAATGTTCAATGAGGGTTAAAGTTAGGGTTACTATTCAATTAGGGTTAGGGTTAATAATAATATAATATAACATAATATTATCATTTAATATAACCAAATAAAAAAATATATTAAATCTAATATATATAACTTTATTTAATTATTAATATTATATATATTAATATGAATAAAATAAATATGAAAATATAATAATTATTTAATAATACTATTAATTAATAATAATATAATATCAATAATATAATGCTAATATAAATAATATTAAAACAATAAAATATTATTATTCATAATAATAATATAATATTAATAATTATAATATAATAATATTATTAATTATATTATATAATTTATCATTTAATAGTATCAATATATATTAAATCTCATTTAATACTTAATATAATATTATTTGTTGCTATACTACAACTATAAACTAGAGTATCTATCTTAATATTAATCTATATAATATATGCAAAGATATATCATTTTTGAGGTGTAATTTTTTATAATAATGGTATTTCTAAATTTCTAAAAATGAAAAAAAATTGTCTCTCAAATGATATATCTCGACGTATACTATATAGATTAACATTAAGATAGATAAGCTAGTTTAAATTATTTTTTTATAAATTTAATTAAAATGAGATTTTTTAAACACATTTAAAAAAATCTAAATCTTTTTTCCTTAAATGTAATCTCAGTTTTCTATATAAATTTAGTATATATTTTATTAAAGATTCTTATTAATTTTAGTAATATAAGATTATAAAGAAATATAATATGATTTTGCAGCATCAATAATATTCATTTAATTATTGGAGTATAGATCAAAGGTTGGATTGAGATTTTGGATGGCAGAGGAAGCCATAAGTTCTCTTAGCAGTGTGAGCTAGGGTGTGATGGCCTTTTGCTCTTTGTCACTCTTTCTTTCTTTTAGCTATAGATTGATTTAGTTTGTGGCATGTGGTGGTATTTTGGAGGTGTTATGTGGCTATTTGGGAGGGTGGTGTGTAGGTTTTTGGAGGTGGTTTAGAGGGGAAAAGGTTTGTGACAGGGGGTTGTGTCTTTTTTCTGGGTTGTTTTTTGTTGCAAATTTAATGGCATCAACGGAAGGTTAGGGGTATTAGAATTTTTCCTTTTCTGAGGTTTTGATAGGGATAGTCCCACCCTCGTCAAATATTTAAACAAAGGGAGCTCGTCTCATATTGTCGATCCTCGAGTTCCAAAGGTAAATGGTTGTTTGGAGAGGAGTCTTTCTCATCAGGTTCTAGTAATTCAACTAGATTCAGTTGCAAAGGATGTTAACTATTTATGTAACTATGCTTTAATTTGGAAGTTTATGGGGTGTTTCTCTCCCATTCTTGGAACTTTGGGCCCATCAAACTTAGAATCCAAAGGGAGATATGGAGGTTATGCAAGAAACTAATAACTACTTTAACGTGGTATTTTCTTGCCTAGTGGATTGGAATAAGGCTGATGAAGGGGGTCCATATTTCTACAATCAGGTGGGGCTATAAATATTAAACCATGGCATATAGGTTTTAATCCATAGAGGAGTTATTGTTAAGGGTTCTGGTTTGGGTGAGGATTTCTTGGCTACCACTAGAGTCCTAAAGGAATGATATTTTGCACATTATTACACTACTACTAGGAAAAATGTTGGTTCTGGATCTTAACAAACATTGAACAAGAAGACAATTTTATATGCCCGAATTTGTATTGAAATTGATTTAAATAACCTATTACCAAATTTGATGGAAATTCAAGTTGGATACACTTCTTGGATTCAAGAACTTGATTATGAAGCTCCCCCATTTGTTGTTAGATATGTCATGAGTATGGGCATTTGTAGAGGCAAATGTCCTAAACTTATCTCTTCAGGGAGGGTTGCTAGCTGAGCTTCAACTAAGTTGTCTTGTCATCCCCCACCTTCAAAGGATAGAGAAAAATCCCCTATGTCAGAAGGGGAAATGGATAAGGAAGGTTTTATCCTTGTTAAGCACCATAACAATGGGAGAGGATTGAAGAAAAATATTAAGGATAGACGGGGTGATGTGTCTTATAACCAATTTGAGGCTTTGGAAGATATTGTTCAACATGAGGAAAATCTAGATAGCCTACTCTCTGGGCTAGATAATTTGGGGATGGATCTGTTGGCTCCCAATATAGATGTTAGCCATAATAGTTTAGTGATTGAGTAGATTGAATCACAAATAGTTACATACCAAATTCAAAAGATCCTCGAAGAATTGGCCCCTCTCGAGAGAATTCAATTGAGTGAAGAATTGATCTTGTCTTTGCTTAAGTTGATGCCAAAGGTAGTGGTTTAGGATCCTAGAAAAGGCAATAAAGTTGTGTCTACTAATACTTTGGGGTTACAACAAAAGAGCTTTGAAAAGGGGGGCTCAAAAAAGTCTTCCAAGTTGGGGAGGAAGAAAGATCAAGATAAAATCAAAATAATGGGGGAGAATTCGGTGGAGTTAGGTGTAGTCAAGACTATTGACTCCCACTTCTCTAACTCTCATAAATGATTGTTATTTGTTAGAATGCAAGGGGATTGAACAACATCCCTAGATAAAAGGTTGTTCAAGAATTGATAAAGGTGAATTAGATCCTAAAGTTTTGTTCATCTAGGAATCTAAGTTGTATGTGGAAGGCATATTAAACATGGCTTCCAAGTTGTGGTGGAAACATCTTGAAATGTTAGTGCATTAGGGCACAAGGCAGTGCTAGAGGAATTGTATATCTTTGGGACTCATGTAAGGTCTCTCCTCTTTGGTGGATTTTTGGTAGAAACTCTTTGTTTATGGTTGCCTCAAATTTCAAATCCAATGAAATATTCTTGTGTACCAATGCTTATTCTCTGAATTATTTTCCTGGAAAAATCCATCTCTAGGCTCATATTAGGTATGTGCAGTCTATATCTCCACTATTCCCATGGATTTTCACTGGTGAATTTAACACTATTATCAGTTTAGTGGAAAAGAGGGGAGAGTGGATAGGCTTGAACCTTCCTCTTTTATTTTTAGAGATAATATTTCTTTACTAAACTTGATTGATATAAAACAAGGGAATGGTATGTTCACATGGAGTAATAGGAGATGTGGAGGGGTGATCCCACAATAGTGGGTTACACTTTTTTGCCAAACTTGACAATGAAATGAATATTTTGAACTAAATCTTCACTTTCAGACACCTATAGATGCTAAACCATGAGGAATTTGAAGATGATGCAAACTAGTGATTTGTGACATTTTGTTTGTAGATTCTAAATATATATTTTTATTTTATTTTTGAATGAAATTGCATTTTTTTTTCTATCTCCTTTGATAACTAGTTTTTAACAGTAAACACCATTTTTAATGAGTGTTGTTTACTATGTAACACATAATTTTTTTCTATGAAGGATAATTTTTTTTTTTTTTAATTTAGATTTGTAACTATGATTTCTAGCTCTTTCATTCGATTTCATAGTGTTTTATTGAATATTTTTTTCTTAATTAAGTTTTGAAGTCAAACCAATTACAATTTAGAAATAGGTTTACTGTAGAACACAACTTTGTTTGTATGTATCAAAATTCAATTTTATTTTTTGTTGGATCAAGGACATCAATACCAAGAGCATAGATATTTCTTAAAAAAAATATTATCTACTATTTTTCCACATGTGCAGAATATAGAGCTTAATTTTTAGTGAAAAACCTATGTCTAATTAAACTAAAAAAATACATAATAAAACCAAAATATATTAAAACTATACTTGATGGAGAGCTCGTTTCGAGGACTATAATCCTCCAACTAGGTTTTTTAATTTGATTCTATTTTGATCCTCAACTTGAGCCTCAAAACCCAAAATTCTACATAAAATTGCAAATGGAGGGGGGCAAGGGAAAAAAGGGGGTTCTAGTGAATACCCCTTCACTCGAACCCCTTGGAACACCTTCAAGAAAAAGGGGGTTCGCTAGAACCCCTAAAAAGAAAAAACATTATTTTATTCAAAAAAATGGCCAACTAGGGGTTTGAGAAAACCCATTGAAGGAAGGGCATTCACTCGAACACCCCTGTTTGAGTGAACCCCTCTAATTTTTTTTGACATCCAAAAAAATTTTGTTCATCAATGCAATTGTAACCCACTATTGTGGGATCACCTAGAGAGGATTATATCTCTAAGAGATTGTATAGGGTTTTAATCTCCTATTTTTGGATTGGCAGTAATTGGATTACCAGTTTAGAGATTTTGGAATGGAGAGGTTCAGATCACTGGTCCATTAAATTATCTGTGAGAGAGAGGGGTGACTCTAAGAACCCTTCTTTCAAGTTTCAACTTATGTCGCTATGCGAGCCATCTTATGAAGTATCAAGATGCTCCAATTTGTGAAGTATCAACTTAAGTGGAATACACAGAGTTTTGAGAATATTTTTATGGCTAAATTTTCTGCCCAATTTTGCTTGGATACCATCACTATACATACTAGAGATTGAGGGATTACCAATGAATCCCTTAGAGAAGAAGTGGAATTTATGAATGAGTTGGCGAAATGGGAGCTATGAGAAGAGACTTTTTAGAAACAAAAGTCTAGGATTAGTTGGCTTTAGGAGGGAGATAGAAATACAACCCAATTATTTAGCAAGAAGGCATGGTAATTTGATATCTTCTCTGGTATCTTATCAGGGAGAGCAACTAAATTCACTTAAGGATATCTTGTAAGAATATGCTACATGTTATTCTACTTTATTCTTAGAGGACTCACCTGCTATAGAAGTGGAAGAAAATTTGGTTTTGGAATGTATACCCATTGTTGTGTCTAATGAGGAGAATGAGATGCTTATTATCCCCAACCTTCTGGAGGAGGTAGAGGAGACAATGTGTAATGACCTCCATTTATAAAAAGTAACAATTTACATAAATTACACATAATTAAACATGATGCCATGGCATGTGTCCAATATACAAATAAAATTGACAAGAAATTATATTACTTCATAAATTTTAGAGTACATATGCCGATAACATGGAAAAACATATAGGAACATAATCCTTACATTAGACCACATGGTTGAAAACAAGATTACAAAATAAACCATAACAAGGACCTTCCTAATAGGATTCTTCTATCATTTAAATCCTCTGACCACATCAAGGGAGAGAACATTGTTGGAGCACGTTTCCACCCCACCACGAAGTAATTCACTTCCCCAAAATTCTTCTTGAAAGAAGAATACCCAAACCAACACGAGGAGTACTAGCAATGCAAATCTGACTAGAGTAATGAAATTGTGAAGCATGACACATCTACATATAATGATATCATGAATTTTCCAACATAAAATAAGAATACAATAGAATGCATATGTCAATCACTTAACATAATAGTTCATCTTCATTTCTATTTGGTCAACATTTTCTTTTAACAAGAAAGACATTGTTTTGACATAATTCATCAATACTAAGCATATTGAAAGTATTTCCAACACAATTAGAATGCACACATGCATATGCAAGTATAACTAATTTCATGTTTCAATAATCATAGAATTATAGAGATTGCAACAATATAAGAATATGCAAATTTTAATTTAAGAAGTTATCTAGCTCATGTGTGTATGAATATATATGTGTGTGTGTGTGTGTGTGTGTGTGTGTAGGTGAGGTTGAATATGAGTTAGAAAAAAAGCGGCAAGTAAAAGAGTGCAAATAAACACCAAAACAACCTACACCTCAAGATTAGCCTAAGTTGGAAATAACACAAGATAAAAGCAACAAAATGGAACTTATACCTTGCGTCGAATCGATCCTTTGGTTGGCCCTTCGATCTTTGATGTGTATGCTCCTTGGATGGCACAAGATGCAAACTAAATGATGTTGTGAAATGAGTGCAAGTGGATGAAAACATGAAAATGGCTAAGTATAAGTTGAGAAACAAAATTGCAAGAGTTTGGCTAACAAAATGATCTCCCTAAAATGAGAGAAAAGAGGGGGTATTTATAGGATTT
>VDFB02192030.1:0-22693 GCA_007258455.2 Sequoia sempervirens
ATGTTGGAATTTTAATGATCATGCTTATATTCATTTATGCTATGTTTATGAATGATTGGAGATATGTGCTTATTTTATGGATGTATGGTAATGGTGATATGTTATGTGTACCTATTGGGATCTATGATGGTTTAGATATATGGATGGCTAGTTGATAGATGTGTTATGTATGTATATGTGTGAGATGGATTTTGTATGAATAGTTTATATATGCAGGATATGATATACTATGTGTCTAATATTTTGTGATGCAGGTAGTGATGGAGATATGGACCTAAAATGTGGGAATGCAGGTAGCAATGGATGCATGGACAGTATGCGGCTATAGGTGCCAATAAGAACTGGTAGGGTAAGTGGAGGGGAGGTGGGTACGCGGTGATGGATGTAGTCTGGCATCTGTCAAAAGGTATCAGTATCCTAAGAAGAATAGAAGAGAATGAGGGCAAGTATTTGCACAACCAAAACCATAGGGTGAGTGTGAATGCAATGATTATGAAAAATGCAATCCTAATTCAATTTATCATCTTTGGAGCACTGGTTTTTGCTATAGCATAAGACACGACACACCAAGGTATAGAGGACCGAAGTATATCAGTGTCTAATGCATGAGACAAACACGCCAGACAAGAAGGCTATCCCAATACCCCAAAGTCTCGAAAAAAAGACTTTAGTCGGGCCCAGTATTGGGATAATCGCAAACACAGAAGGATGCCCCAACATAACACAAGACCTCAAGGATCTTGGTGGGTACTATGTGGGGTAACCAAGGAGACACAATCAAAGAAAAGATCAAGATACGCCCCTATGTGGACCAGTCAAAACGCGCCATAATATGATGGATCATGGCGGCCTTGACAAGTGATTATAGGGAGCTCAAATGATAGACAAAAACCAAAAGTATCAAAAGATCACAATCAATTTCAAATGTCCATTGCCATAGGATCAAGGGGATGGATGGGATTGATGAGGTTTGTTAGGAAGGATGTATCCTGTTAAGACCTATGATGGATGCTAAGTGAAAAGATCGATATGATAAAGGATATTTAGAATTGATTAGATTCGTTGGTACAAGTGGGTTTTGTTTGTTTTCATAGCTTGATGAGACAACCACAAAGGGGACAAGACACAACCTAAAGACCTAGGGGCTCGGGGGCCGATCAAAGATTGGCCTTGCCTACGTGAAAGCGCAGAGCCCTCGTAGTTCATGGAAAAGGACCATGGATAAAGCGGAAAGAGGACAATGGTGACCGATGATGGACACAAGATATGACCGACAAATGCCCCGGGGGAGGATCAAATGACCAACCTTGCCTACGTGAAAGCGTAAGGGCAACGTAGTTCGATAAAAGGACCATGGACAAAAGTGGGAAGGGACCAGTGGGGATGAGAGGATGGAGGACCAAAACAAAGTTGATCCGAGAGTGCCCCGGGGGCAGATTGCATGATCAGCCTTGCCTACGTAAAAGCGCAGGGGCAACGTAGTTCGACTAAAGGATGGAAGTGGGACAAGAGGATGACATCTAGATGGAGATCGACACGATGGATGATCCTATATGATGACACGGGCCGACGGACGAAAGACATAAACTCAAAGTGGGACATAAGGAAGCTCAGGATGAGGGATAGGTAAGGTGAGCCGTCCAATGCTCAATCAACAAATACCAAGTGGCCTAGGCTAATGTGGGGGGGGATGAAAGTGTGGATGACATCATAAAGTAACTAGGATACTAGGTAGATAATGATTAAGCCCTCTATGGATGACGCCTGTTACCAGGTTTTCACCATCCATACTTATCCAAGGCGCCACCAAGAGGTGGTTTTCACCATAGGACGGAGTTATTTATCTTTACTATTTTTGGATTTTTTTTTTTTTGGATTTTTGGATTTTTTGATAGGGTAGACCAAGTGGACCTTAAGCGTAGAACCTTTTTAGATGGAGAATATTGACAGGTTCGTCAAGGGGATCCCCTTCCAGAGTGGTCAACCTGTAAGCTCCAGATCCATATTTGGTAGTTATGATATATGGCCCTAACCAGTTGGCCTCAAATTTTCCCTTCTTGTCACGATCTTGCTGAGTGCGGTGATTTTCCTTGAGCACAAGTTCACCAACCTGGAATTGCCTGGGGCAGACCTTTTTACTGTAGTGATGTTTTAGACGATTCTGGTATACTTGTAGGTGATCATAGGCTCGTATTCTACGTTCATCCAGTAACTCCAGTTGTGCAAGCTGAGCGACGCGAGCATCCTCTTCGCTGATGAGGTTCTTCAAAGAAATTCTTAATGAGGGGAGCTCAACTTCGATTGGCAAGACGGCTTCAGCTCCATATACTAACAAGTATGGGGTGGCGCCTGTTGGGGTGCGGATGGATGTGCGGTATGCCCAAAGGGCGGGATGAATGTGAAGGTGCCAATCTCGTCCAGTGCTATTGACCACCTTTTTGAGGATGCGGATGAGGGTTTTATTGGTTGCTTCTGCCTGACCATTACCCTGAGGGTAGTAAGGCGTTGACCAACGATGTTGGATGTGGAAAGTATCGCATAGGTGCTTCATGGCTTGATTTTTAAATGGCTTTCCGTTATCAGAAACGATGGTGGAGGGGATACCATATCTGCAGAGAATATGGTAGAGGATGAATTTAGAAATATGAGTACCAGTGATTTGGGAGAGTGGCATTGCTTCCACCCATTTGGTGAAGTACTCAGTTGCAGTGATGATGAATGTATGGCCGTCAGATGATGGTGGGTGAATCTTGCCAATCAAGTCAAAACCCCATTGAGAGAACGGCCACGGTGCTAGGAGAGGCTGAAGATCTTTTGCTGGAGTGTGGATCAAATCCGCATGCTGTTGACACGGAAGATATTTCTTTACAAATTCGCAAGCATCACGTTCCATTGTAGGCCAGTAATATCCAACCCGTAGGATTCTTTTGGCTAGAGCCATACCATTTGAGTGAGCCCCACAAATACCACCATGTACTTCTGTTAGTACCATTTGGGCTTCGGTCTCATTCAGACATCTCAGGAGGATTCCATCATACCTGCGACGATAAAGCGTATCACCAACGAGGATGTATCGGGATGAACGATGGATAAAGGCTTTACGTTGGTTGCGTGTAAGTTCCAGGGGTATGGTGTTGTCATGAAGGCAAGTATATATGTCTTGGTACCATGGGGAGGCAGGACCTACAACATCGCACACCATGTCAGTGTCAGGGACATCATACGCAGGGATTAACAGTTGTTCGACCAGAAACTCACACTCTGTCTGATCTTTGGGCATGTCGATCAAAGAGCCAATAGTGGCCATGAATTAATACACTACTTATTCTACGCCAAAGGGATTTAGTCCATATGGGGAATTGAAATACTTGGAAGTGGAGTCACCATGGTTTATGGGGGTCGTCCTTTGTGAAATCATCATTAACTGATACGATAACTTGACAAGGAATCCCAAGACTTTCAAATGTGTAATGTGCCTTTGTTTTGGGGGAATTCTAAAAGTAGGTGAGGAGGGCTTCATATTACGCCATATTGTTAGTGCTGATACGAAGAGTTGGGATGTAGTCACCTTGAGGGGTGACTAATAGAATTCACACTTGATCCACTATGAGTGTATGAGCCATCAAAGTATAACGTCCAAGTTGGTGTTTCTATTACTGTGTAGATTCCTTCATCTGGGAATTCAGTATCTATTGGGTAGGCATCTACTAGTGGTGCTTCAGCCAATTGATCAGCAATAACTTGTCCTTTAATGGCTTTGTGCCTACATACTCGATGTCAAATTCACTTAGGCATGACCCATTTGGCCATGCGGCCAGTCAAGGTAAGTTCTAACAACGGATATTTCAAAGGATCAATTTTAGCAATTAATTTGACTGGGTGACTGAGCATGTAATGGCGGAGTTTCTGTGTACTGAAGACTAGCGCAAGGCATGCTTTTTCCATAGGAGAGTAATTTAACTCATAGCCGACTAGTGTTCTGCTGATGTAGTAGATTGCTCTTTCTTTGAGTGAATCATCATGTTGTGCCAATAATGCCCCCAGTGCGACCGAGGTAGCAGAGATATAAAGTAGGAGGGGTTTTCCTGGAATAGGCGGCATCAAAATTGGGGGATGAGCTAAGTATTCTTTGATTTTATCAAAACCTATTTGACACTGTGCTGTCCATCGGAAGACAGAATCTTTCTTCAAAAGATGGGTAAATGGCTGATATTTATCCGCAAGTTGGGCTATAAACCGCCGGACGGACTGCATTTTTCCCTAGAGGCTCCTTAACTGTTTTAGATTGTGTGGAGGCGGCATGTCCAGAATAGCCTTTACTTTGGCAGGATCAACTTCAATACCTCGGCGGGAGACTATGAAACCCAACAATTTCCTTGACGTGATGCCAAAGACACACTTTTTTGGATTCAACCGCAACTTATAGTGCTCTAGTCGCTCAAATATCTTCTTCAGAATGGTGGGATGCTCGGCTCGCGTTCTGGATTTCCCTAATAGGTCATCAACATAGTCTTCCATGATAATGTGAATAAGGTCATGGAAGATAATGGTCATAGCTCTTTGATACGTTGCCCCCGCATTCTTGAGACCAAAGGGCATAACATTGTAACAGAAGGTGCCCCAAGGAGTTGTGAAGGTGGTTTTGTGTTGGTCTTCAGGGGAAATTCGGATCTAGTTGTAACCGGAGAAGCCATCCATGAGGGACAACATCTCATGTCCTACCATTAAATCAACCAACATGTCAATATTAGGAAGAGGGAAATCATCTTTTGGGCAGGCTTTGTTGAGATCCCTAAAATCTGTGCAGACCCGAATGTCACCATTTGGTTTAGCAACCGACACTATGTTAGAGATCCATTCAGAGTAGTCAATAGGTCTGATAAAACCCGCGTCCAGTAACTTCTCCAACTCTTTCTTTACTAACAACGCAACTTGCGGATGCATCTTACGAAGTTTTTGCTTGACGGGTTTGGCGTCTGGATGAATGTCTAAGTGGTGAACCACTAAAGCAGGGTCTAAGCCTAGCATGTCTGAATATGACCAGGCAAAATTGATGATGCCTTCTCGAGTAGCTGTGCAAAGGTCGGATATTCTTGTTCGGAGAGTGACTTGGCTACATAGGTGATCTTCGGATTTTCAGCAGTTCCTAAATTAACTTCTTGCGTCTCTTCAATCAGGATAGATGATCTGGAAGATAGCTGAGTTCCCATAAGGGGAAGATGAACATCTCCATCTTCTGGCACCTCTTCGAGGTTTTCGCCTTTAGATGCGTCCTTTATTTTTACTTTTTCTAGGTCAGGAAGCGCCTTAGGGAGGTTTTCACTAGATGACCTCTTTTTATTTTTCTTATCTTTACTTTTGCGACTGGAGTGTTCATCCTCCCCCAATCCCATGAGGTTGACATATGAGTCCGTAGACATACTAACAGGTGTGGTGTTGTGTAGGTCCCAATCAATGAGTTCAGGGTGACGAAGGGATAGGCTGATGGTGCAAACAGATAGGCATTCAAACATGGACGATAAGTCAGTGTGATCGACATCATCGTACGCGTGTATGATGGATTCTTCCTCGGGTATGTCTGCCAATGAGCCATCATCCGTGGTGACACTATTAGAAGTGTTAGATGATGTTGCGGGACTCTTTTGCTTTCTATCATACCCAATGCCCACATTTTTTGGTAGCAGAGACGTATCAATGGGTTGTAACCGCCCTTGTTCTTGCTTTCCTAGGCCTCTGCCTTGATAGTTATGTTTTTCCACAAAATTTGTCGGCCAGGGGTACTTTTCTTGAAAATATTTCTTTAGAGGAGTTTCTGGTTCAGGCTCTTCGTGGTAGACCCACTGACTTATGTCTTCTTTTGGCGCATCTGTCTTGATACTTGGAGATACGAAGGTGGTGGTAGGAATATTTTTGCCACAGAAGGTGATAGTCTTGTCCTCCTTTGGGGTAGCATGGGGAGGTTGACCATACTCATGTGGCGATGGTGGCATGGTCGCTACATTAAGAGCAGTATGCATTTCATACTCACCACACCCTTTGTCAATGATCTAGACTTTTGTGACTGTAGGATCAGTGGAAGATGGAGCGGTTGTTACGGTGGATGGTGGATTAACGGGTGATGACTGAGATGCCCCCATTTCAACTCCAGGACAATAATGTAAATGGGGGAATGATGCCTCTAGAGCACGGCAATATTCGAATGGTTGGGGGTTGGCATAGATGGTGACCTCTTGTCCGTTGATGGGAAATTTGAGGCATTGATGGTAAGTGGATGGGACGGCCTGCATAGCATGGAGCCATGGGTGGCCAAGGAGGAGATTATATGGTAAGTCTAGATCAAGGACATGACAGGTGGTATATTGGAGCACGGGTCCCACTTGAATAGGAAGACTGATGATTCCTTCTGAATTTCTCTCTGCATTATCGTAAGCTTTGATTGTAATTATCTGGTTGCTTAGGTCTGCTTGAGAATACCCTATCTGTTTTATGAATTTCAAGGTACATAGATTGAGGGCAGAGCCATTATCTACCAAGACCCTTTTTATTTTATAGCGGGCAACTATGACTTCGATATGTAGGGGACGGTTGTGATGAACATTGATACTGGGCATATCATCTTGACTAAAGTGGAGGTGATGAGACAAAGCCAAGTGTCCCACCAAAGCTTGGAATTGTGTGGGGTCGATTTCATTTGGCACATGGGTCTCCTGCAAGGCTCTATTAAGGATCTCTTGATGTACCGGGGAAGACTTAAGCAAATCCAGAATAGATATATGAGCGGGGGTCTTCCTTAGGTGATCAAGGATGTTATATTGAGAGTTTACAGGAGTGGGTTGGATGGGTGTGGAGGCTACAGGGATGGTGATGCGGGCTCGTCGTGTAGTCACAGCACATTGAGGGTCTTTGGCTTTGACGTGTATCATGGATACTTGGGGTTCCACCTGCTCAATGTAATGAATAACACCTTCATAATTGAAGGGCACATTCTTATAATTGACATTATTGGTGCTATTATTTTGGGGATGACAAGTGGAGGTGCTAGGACCTTGACTATGGTTTGGGAAGGCGTTTTGATAGATTTACAGTTGAGCATTGGACGACGAAGGTTGACTGGGGTCAACCTTGATATCTCCTCGATCAATGAGATCTTGGACATAATTTTTTAAACCCTGACACTTATTCAAGGAGTGTCCCTTGATTTTATGAAAGTCACAATACTCATTCTCTTTAAACCATGCCGGCTTGGGTTTGGACTCATCGAATGGTTTGGTGACAGGATATGTGATGGGATAATTGATTTGTAACAATTTATTGAAAACAACACTCAAGGGTTCACCCAATTGGGCGTATTGACGTTTGGTGTTCCCCTGATTTCTTTGGTTTGACTGTTGAGGGGGACGAGGTGCCCCCTGCGGTACTGATATGGCGTTGGGTACAGACTGTTGTTGCCCTTGGGATGCATTAGCCACTTGGACATGTTTGGTGTTTGTCACTCCATCATTCACTGCATTTTTGTTTTTGTTCCAAAATCGTGATTTATCTCCGAATGACCGTTCTTTGTCATGACTGTGTATTTTAATGTGTCCTTTGGCGATAAGGGCACGTTCAAGGATAGGTCCCTTTTCCACTATCTCAGCGAAAGTGGTGACACAGTGTAGTCTAAAATTGTGGGCCATGTCGGGATGTGAATTTTCCACAAAAAGAGTGACCATGTCTTTTTCTTTCAAAGGATTTTTCATTCGACTGGCTAATGCACGCCACCGTTGGAGGTAGCTGGTAAAGGTTTCTCCATCCCGTTGTTTCTCTTTCAAGAGATCTAAGGTGTCAGTATCCTTCCGCAAATTGAAGGAGAAGTAGGAGACAAACTGTTCTGATAAGTCTGCAAAAGTTTTTATAGACCCCTTTTCAAGAGTCATGAACCAATCTAGGGCATGGCTTGCTAGACTTCTTGGGAACAGACGTAAGAGATAGTTATCACTATACATGACTTCTTGACACTGTGCATAAAACTCTTGCAAGTGGGCCTTAGGGTCTATGTCTCCCTTGTATTTGTCAAATTTTGGAATCTCGAAGTGTTTAGGGAATGGGATCAATGAGATGGATGGATCAAACGAATATGGGCATATATCTTCAAATTTGAATGATTGTTTTGTGCCCCCTGCTTGAAGGTCCTTAAGGGTAGCTTTGATTTCCAACAAGTCCGAACTAGCTGGTGGTGGGTTGGGGGGATATGGATGATAGAAAGATGAGGGATCTTGTTGAAAGGGTGTCAGATTGTTAAAATGTGGGTTTGGATGATTGGATGATGACACGACTGGATGGTAAGGTAGGGGGTTTTGTTGATATAGGGGTTGTTGTTGTGGGCATAATATGAATTTGTTTGGTGAAGGTGTGGGGTAGGTTGCTGAGGGACTTGGACGGGATGTTGCGTGTTGGCCTATTGGTATTGAAGATATTGTTGTGATTGTTGGGAGGTTGCATAAAACGGTTGTTGGTGGAATTATTGTTGATTATGGTGGTAGTAGTGTTGTGGAGGTTGCTGTTGCGGCATCGAGTGTTGTATGGACTGAGGTGGGATATTATGTTGTGGTTGGACCTTTGGACGCAAAAGGGATGCAAGAAAGGGAGATATGGTTTGGGTAGGCGGTTGAGAGGGATTGCCTTGTGATTGATAGGATGGTTGTTGTGAAGAGGTCAGAGTATTGGGTATAGGTTGTTGTGGATGAGACAGCGGGGGTTGTGTGGGCACACTTTGTAAAGGAAGTTGTTGGGTTCCGCTCGGAATGTTCAGTTGGGGTGCGCCTTGTGGTGGTATTTGATGCGGGATAGTAGATTGGGGAACTTGTTGAGGTGGTGTGTTGGTGGTCCCAGGAGGAGGAAGCGATGTAGCAAAGGAGGTACCCCCAATATTGACTGTAGGTGGGTTCAAAGGAGGGGGTGCGGTTAATGTTAATGGCGGAGGTTGCAGAATGTTTTGTGGCATGCCATAAGCGAAAGGATTATTGGGATCTGGCACCTGAGATCCACCTATAACTGAGGTCGAAGCATGTAGGGGATAATTAACTTGATAAAGGACGGCATTGCCAAATTCAGGTTGATGCCAACCCTCAATTGGAGGAACATTGGAAAAGTATGAACCTTCAGGTGCATTTTGGGACCCTTGGAGTACGTGATATGGGGAACCCTTGTATTTGGACAAGTCAACATTGGAGGGAGGTTTAACACCCTTCTCAATCAAGTGGGCCAAGATTTCTTCCCCATGCTTCGCAAGCAAACGATCGGTCATTTGCACATTGGCAGGGTTACTAAAATGTTCTTCAAGTGTGAGTTCAGGTTGATTAACCATGCTCTCTTCTCCATGTGGCGAGTTATTCTGATTCTCAGTGTTGGAGTGTGATGAAGTACCATTGTGAGGGTCATGTAAGATGTTGGTACCCTTGTTAGGATTTGATAAGATATTGGTTGTGTCTTTGGGATCTTTGGAGTTGTTTGGTTGGGCATTCTGAGCTTGATGGTCAGCCATTTTCTTTGCTTGTGAACGGGTCTGAACGGGCATGCAAATGTTAGATGAGTAGGTTAATGCCTTTGTCAAATGATTTGATTGTGATGGAGTGTGGATTGGATCTAATTGGACTTTGATCAATTGGATTGGATTTAGATTGGATTGGATTTGATTGGATTGGATTTGGATTGGATTGGATTGGATTAGATTGGATTGGATTGAATTAGATTGGATTGGATTAGATTTGATTGGATTTGGATTGGGTTGGATTGGATTTGATTTGATTGGATTGGATTTGATTAGATTAGATTTGGATTGGATTGGATTGGGTTGGATTTGGATTTGGATTGGATTGGATTAGATTTGATTGGATTGGATTTGATTGGATTGGGTTGGATTTGATTGGATTGGATTAGATTGGATTGGATTGAATTAGATTGGATTGGATTGAATTAGATTGGATTGGATTAGATTGGATTTGATTGGATTGGATTTGGATTGGATTGGATTGGATTGGATTTGATTGGATTTGATTGGATTGGATTTGGATTGGATTGGATTGGATTTGATTGGATTGGATTGGATTGGATTTGATTGGATTTGGATTTGGATTGGATTGGATTGGATTTGATTGGATTGGATTTGATTGGATTGGGTTGGATTTGATTGGATTGGATTAGATTGGATTGGATTGAATTGGATTTGATTAGATTGGATTTGATTGGATTGGATTAGATTGGATTGGATTGGATTGGATTTAATTGGATTTGGATTGGGTTGGATTGGATTTGATTGGATTGGATTAGATTGGATTGGATTGGATTGGATTGGATTGGATTTAATTGGATTTGGATTGGGTTGGATTGGATTTGATTGGAAGGCGTGAGAGAGAGACCTCAAGCTTGATCACGTGAAATTACCTTTAGTAACCCTAGAGCTTTGATTGATTGATAGGATGATTACGGCACCGAATCCACCTTAAGCTAGGAATGGATTGATTGGGCCGAGGATGATAACTTGCAACACCGAATTCACCTCAAGATGGAGGCAAATTGATTGGGGTCGAAGTTAAAGACCAATAATCAAGTTCAAGCGCTATAGTCAATTTAGATAACCAATTTGTAATGCAAGGTTAAGGTGGTTTGGCTATGGATGGTGTTTAGGAGGTGTGAATGGTAAAGTTGTGATGTTTGTTAGGTGAGGGTATTGACTTGTGAATGGAGAATTAAAATGAAAAGGTAGATTAAAGGTGATTCGCGAAAATTTGGAGTGATAGAATGGGGGTTTAAATGGATGAAATGGAGGTTTTGGGAGGCTTAAAATGATAAAATGAAGACTTAGGATAATGGGATAATAGTTGGGAACAATTAAGTGGTGATTTAGAGGCTAAATGAATCTGAATGGGGTACTTTCAGGGCGTTGACAGCAAAATCAGGGGCGTAGGCAGCGTTCTGCAGTGAATCAGGGGCGCTACCGCCTTTCTGCAGTGAATCAGGGGCACTACTGCGTTTCTGTGTAGGGCGCTACTGCCTTTCTGCGCAGGGCGCTGCCGCGTTTCTACACAGGGAATTACCGCTTTTCTGCACAGGGTGCTGCTGCGTTTCTGCGGGGACAAAGCTTAGTTTTTTGGTGGCAAAGGCTATGGAAAGGACACAAAATGATGAAACAAGTCAAAAGTATCAAAATTTGACAAAATTTCCACAAGAAAACATCTCAAGCAAGTACAATCCTATGATTAATATTACGGGTATGGTAAGGCAAAGTCTTAATCTAGGATGCACAAGGCTTCTAGGGAGTCCTCGATATACTCTCGGTACGTGAGGCACAACCGTGAACACCAGTCCGTCACAAGCATGAGTCGGGAACCCCAGTGAGATCTTGAGCTGGGGCCGCTCTTCATGTCTATCTAGGTATCACCCTAGCTTCGACGCTCTGCCAATTACGACGCAACTGGATTGGGCTACAACTTTCATTCTCCCCCCTTTATATACCCCGCCGGTACACGTGGTTGGAATCGTCCCTTGGGGTGATGAAATCCCCAAGCAGGTCCCACTAAAAAGAAGACACTAACTGTTTCCAACTACTCCCCAGGCTCACACGAAGTGCAAGGGGGAAGTGAAAACAAATCAATGCCCCCTTGGGTAACACAAAATAAAAGCAACCACAGCAAATGATTTAATCCCTAGTGGGCTATATGTTTGAGAGCAGCAAGATAATTTTTGAAAGTCGTTATGTAGATGACCACCTGCAAACAAATGTTAGTTGTCCTTTTTTTTTTTTTTTTTCAAATTTTGCCACAATATGCTGCAAAAACGTTAGTGAAAAATAGCAATATTTTTGCCAGAACAACGTTAGAGAGTTATCACGTGAATATAGCAAAAAAACTAGAGCAAAAACGAAGCCAAAACACCCATTTTACCTTCCAAACTGTGCTGTTTTGGGGCGCTGCCGCGCTTCTGTGAAGGACTCTGCCATAGGTTTGTGAAGGGCGCTGCCGCACTTCTGTGAAGGGTGCTACCACACTTTTGCGAAGGGCGCTACTGCACTTCTACGAAGGGCACTGCCGTGGGTCTGTGAAGGGCGCTACCGCACTTCTATGAGGGCACTACCGCACTTCTGTGGGGGCGCTACCGCACTTCTGCAAGCTTTTCTTGCAAAATCCTTAACTCAAAGAAACATTAAATGCAAGACCCGTGTGCGGGTCCCACCGGGCGTGCTAGAAATGTATACCTTGATATTTCTATTGCTCTAAATGTGCAAAACAACTTAAAATGCAAGTGATGAAATACCAAAGATACCTCAAGATTAGCCAAAAGAGTGATAAACAATAAGGAAAATGGACTAAATAAAATACAAACGATTTCACCTACTTTGCTGTTGATTTCTCCTTGATTGGCCCTTGCTTGGATTGGTTGTGTGCTCCTTAGATGATTGTTTGAATGTCTAAATGCAAGATTGTAGGTGCAAATGATTAACAAAGATGGCTAAATGATGGCAAAATGATTGAGAGTTCAAATGGACAGCATGTAGTTATCAAAATGCAAAGTGTTTGGGAAGGCAAATGGGCAGCATGTAGTTGCTCAAATCAAGTGTTGGAAATGCCCTTGAGAAGGGGGTATTTATAGAAGAATTTGAATTCTCTAGAGAATTCAACGGTCAAGATTGCTCCAACAAGGCCAAGATGAAGGGCTATGGTGGGTTGAGAACCCATAAGCCCTCACATCTTGACATGTGGAGGGTGAAGTGGACAAGGGGATATGAGGTGGAGATGAGTTGTCAAAAAGGTACACGAGGTGGAAAAAGACATGCACCTTGGGGGATGAGAGAATTTCCACAAAAAGGGATTTCTTGTCTCCAAGTGGGAGTGAAAGGGACATTTGAGGAATTTTAGAATTCCTCAAAAATATACATGGGAAAAGGAAAGGTGGTTGGGAAGATAAATGTGAATTAAAAATTCACATTCCTAGGATGATCTAGAGGGTAAAAGATGGGCTCCAAAAAGGTGGGACTTGGTCACATGTGGAGATTGTGACAAGTCCAAGGTTTCTAGAAGCCTTGGGAGAATGGAATGTGAATTAAAAATTCACATTTAAAGGAGGGGAATCTAGAGCAAATAAATATGAATTAAAAATTCACATAGGAAAGGGGGTTAATATCAAAAAAGAAAAATGGAAGAATTGACCAAAAAGTGGTGCTAAATTTAGCTAATGATTTTGGTTAAGGTTGTGCAAATATTGGATTAGACTAATTAACAGAAGATTAGGGGCAAGTGGCAAATGTAGGAGGATGTGATAAGGAGAGAGAAAGTGAGGAATTTTAAATTGATTTTTAAATCAAAAAGAGGAAGAATGACTAAATTAAATAAATTAGTGTATTTATTTAATTTAGAGAGGAATAAGGTAAAAGACAAAGTATTAATTATTAAATTAAATACTTTATCGGTATGAGACAAAGGGTGTAATATTAATTTAATAAATTAATATTAATATGATAGACGGAGAGACAACAAATTTAATCATATGGAAGTGATTAAATTTAGATGTCTCACTACAAAAGCATAATATAGTAAGCAATAACATGAACAAAGCCGATGAATTGTTTGAAAAAATGCCTCAAAGAAATCTTGATCTCACGGTGATGGAATGCCATGACAATCCACAGCAATTTGCTTGTCATGGAATTCATCGTAATTCCATCACCCATGAGACTACATTTCTTTGAGACATTTTTTCAAAAGCAGGATAACTACCTTAATCACTACCACAGCCCCACTTTCATACATGTCTACCAAATCATTTTATCAAGCGGTTCATTGCCTTTGCTGTATGGCTAAAAAGCCTAAGCAGGTGCTTTCAAACAAGCTATGGATGCTTGGAAAAAAATCTACCAAAGCATAATAACAGTAAGCTTAATAACATAAGACAAAAGCGATTGTTTGAAAAAATGCCTCAAAGAAATGCAGTCTCACAGTGATGGAATGATGCAGAGGCAATGGTGGGATAACAGACTTAGGAGGCACAACTTCTTTCAATTATGACTTTTCAAACAAACTTTCAACTCAAGAGGCTTGTTCCTAGGCTTCCAAAGGCCAAACTAAGGAACTCAAAATCCCATTAATACACCCATAGACAAGATGACTTATACATTCCCAAAATACTCACATAACACCCTCAAAATGATCACCATGCTTGGTGGAGACAAAATTCATCCAACTCAACACTCAGACCTACTAGGCTTAACCAATACTATCAAGAGGACAGTCAAATTTTAGTGGCCTAAAATACTTCCAAGAAGGCTCAAAATCTGTATTTAGACTTCCCCATGGTACTTACACACACCATCAAAAGCATTAGGCAAAATTCAAAAGGAAAGTAGAGTTCCTAGAACAAGACAATTTGCTCCAAAGGGCCTAAATAGGACTGAGAAAAGTAGCTTCAAACTACCTAGGCTCTCCCCTTCACCCCAAAGCCTCAAATTAGAATCCTACAGGCTAGTTACACCCTTCCAAATCATTTCCAACTATCTCTAAAACAAATTTTCCAAAACTCAAGAAAAAATCCACTTTTTTTGCTTATGAATTAGGCTTGCCACATAGAGATGTCAAGCCAAAAACTTTGCACCACTTCTTCCCATGAACCTGCCATTCTCCAAAACACTTAGGGCATAATGGTATAGGGTTAAACCTTCCATCCCACCAAGAATAAGTGGATCTAACATGTGGGAATGGAAGAGATCCACATATTTCTCTCAAAACCTTGATTTTGAGGGTTTTCAGACCACCCGATAAAGAATTGGGGATATATCCTTTATTTCTTAATGAAAATTCACCACTCCAATGCCAAAATGAAGCTTATTCAATCCTCTCTCCAATAATTACACACTTGGACCATAAATCGAAATGTACAGGCCGTACAAAGCACGGGATCAACAGATTTTGTTTCAGAAAACACAAAAAATAGCAATTTTTTTATTGAAAATTCTTTCCAACTTCAACAACAACCTTTCTTCGACCAAGAGAGGAATATTTAAGGTCTGAATGCCATGAAAATCCATAGCAATTTTCTTTTCATGGCATTCTTCATGGCATTCCATCACCATGAGACTACATTTCTTTGAGACATTTTTTTCAAGCAGTTCACTGCCTTGTCTATGCTACCACATTTTTCATACATGTCTACCAAATCATTTTATCAAACAGTTCATTTCCTTGTTGCTATGGCTAAAAGCCTAAAATAGGTGCTTTCAAACAAGCTATGGATGCTTGGAAAAAATCTATCAAAGCATAATTTAATAAGCAACAAGCCATGGTCTCATGGTTTTTCTTGTGCAAAAATAAGCTCTTGGCAACAACTTTTGCAACTCTTTCCATTATCCTACATCTTAGGATCTCAACCTCCTTGATTCTGAACCATCAACTTCCTCAACTGCCTCTTCACATCTTCTAACAACTTAGATGTGATTAGCACACATTAAATGCCTTACGATTCTAATACAAGCTATCTAAAGCTAAATAAAGCAACATTTAATCACAATGATTACCCCTAGATGATTTTAGTCCTAATGACTAACCCATCACACACAAAAAAGACCTTCTAAGGTCCAAATCAAACATACTAAGACCCTGATTTGGCTAAGATTAGGTACAAGCCAAAATTGTTGACAAACAAAATGGGGATCAGCCTAGGTGCTCCTGCACCAATCTACCTTCAAAACATTACCAAGCATAGACACAACTGTGGAATAACAAATGAGACTGCTCCCAAGCACTTAACAACATTCCTTTCGCTGTTTCTACATATTCTTAGGCCTATTTTGATACTTTTCAACATACTCTAAAAGTTTATACACTTATTTTACAAAACAGAGTATTGATTTGTGGGATTCACCCAATTTAGGGTATGGAGTCCTAAAGATTAAATACCGTATTGATGTTAAAGACTAAGGAATTTGTATGTATAGTGATAGTTGTATTTAGATTTGTGACAAACTTGTTTGCATAGTGGTAATGGAATATCATCACTACTTGGGTATAGGGACAGTTTATATTGTTTTGATTGAGTTATGCTTCCAAAGCTTTCAATTAGTTAATTTGACAACTTAGCACTTTTTGCACAGGTAAAATTATTCGTCATGCCGAAGAAATGAGCTGTTAAAGGGAAAAAACTAACAGATGATAAGCTCCAAGCCTTAAGAGATAAAAATAACAAACAGATGAGGGGAATATGTGAAAAATTGGGAGCGATTGATGAAAACAAGCCAGTTGAAGAGGAACTTCCAGCGTCAAAGAAAGAAATTAGCAGCAGAAAGGGAACGAATGCGAAAGAGTCGTACTAGGGTAGATGCAAATACGGTAGTTGGAGACACGCCCTCTACTACAAGTGAAGACAAAGGGACACCATTACACACAAGCAAATATGGAGGGACACCATCTACCACAAGTGAGTATGATTGGACACCTTCCACCACATCTGAAGTTGAGAGTACATCATCACTTGAAATTGAGGAACAAGGTACGCCATCATCCCCATGTGAACCTCAAGGTATGTCTTCTATTCCACCCTCGATCGAAGGTACGCAATCTAGCCCACCTCAATTAAATATTGATGAAATTGGTAATGTAGAGATGTACGTACCTAAGAGAACACCACCTATAATTTTGCATAGAAAGCCAAAGTTTTGATTAATATTGATGAGGATATTTTGCGGCACATGGAAGGTAAGATTCCATAACGCACTTGTAGAAGATATGCTGATAAGATTTGGAAAATCTTCTTTGAAAGGCGAAATGAGACTACAAGATGTCAACTATTTGTTCAAATGATCTGGGGTTTAAAGTATAGAAACATCATGAAGAATCTTGGGTTGAGAACGCCAGTGCATCAAGTGAAAACACTATTGTGAAGAATCTAATGGATGCTTATGACACTGTGGGTAAGACCTCACACTCAAAGGATAGTAATGTCACACGACGTGTCATTACATCAACTATGGTAAGCTATCAAACAAAGAGATCTCACCTCATTAAAAAGACAAGTGAATAAGTGGAAATTAGTAGAAAAACTTTATCAAAAGCCATTCAAAGGCGGCAAAGAATTGAGGGCACCAATTCAAATGAATTATGGGCATTCTCGGGGAGACTGCCACACAAAGATAAAAAAGTTGTTGAAGCATTGAGAACATTAATTGAAGATTATTGGAAGAATAATACAAGGCCATCTCTGAATCAAAAGGATGTCGTAAGAAGGAGAATCGGTAGTCGAAACCGTGAGCCACATCCAAAGCATTTTTGGATACGACTCAAACCCAATTTTTTCATAAATTTCAAAATGATTATCCTCAAATTATTATTTCTCAAAGATTTTTTGAAATGATTAAACCTTTTTATGTCAAGATAAATCACACACACACTACTTGTTGTTGTAAATTGCATATTGAATTCTCTAACCATTTTGATGTTTATCGTTCTATATGTTTAGATTTGCACACTAATGATGTTTTGCAGGATTGTGGCATAGAAGCCCCACCAAAATCTTCAAGAAAGTTCTTATCAAAATTTTTATGTGAAATAGAGGATGGCCAAATATTCTATAGGACAACATGTTTGGATGGTTCATGCGAGCATTGCGGTGGCTTGCAACGAATGCCAATATGTCAACATATGGAAAGCACATATGAGGTGGGACAAAACTTCAGTTCGGGGAAGTATAAAATAGTGGCATATATGGGTACAAAAGATGGGTTTGACAAAAGGTGTGAGTTGGTTATTCAGAAAATTCCGATTGTATTAGTTCGTGTCCATGTTTTAGTGAGAATCTAGTGTATGGTAAAGGCATACCCATAGAAACCAGATGGATGGACATGCAATTCAAGCTGTCACAAGGACACCTTTCCTTGGTAGCATAGTATCAGTGGTTGAATTTGTAGAGAACTACACTCTACAGCCACAGCATGAGGTGTAGTCACAGTATTACAACTCCACATAGGTTTCAATATTTGTGCACATAGCATTCATACATGTAGCTAAAAGTACAGAGGACGAAAGGAAGGTATTGAGGAAGTATCACTTTTATATTAGTGATCACACATTCTCGGAAGTTCATGCAAGGTTGCTTCTAGATGTTCTAACCATTTGGCTCGAGGAGGGCATATCATAAGATACGGCATATAATAGTGGAACAAGCATGCGGCACCGGTTCAGAAGCGATGCACATGTTCTACTGGTTGTGCAGGATGCATCTCACTACACGTGTTCAACATATGTGGAACTTTTGTGAAGTTGGACATGGAAAGGGGGAGCATGACGGTGCAGGAGCATGCGTGAAAAGAGCATTAGCACGAGAAGAGTTAAAATACCAAGATAGTGCACAGTTGACAGATGCAAGATCAATCGTCCAGTGGTGTAATTCTTCGATGGGTCCAGGTAATGAAGGTACATCTTTAGTTCATAGAATTTTTTGGTTGACGGATGATACTAACATTGCACCGCATCACGAAGTTGTTGTACACTAAAGCGGGGGATGAGTTGCACTCTTTCCTTAGCTCAAATGCGGGTTCATGGACTATCTCGATACCGTAAAGATGGCATGCTTTTGTTCTTCATGTTACCAATGCAAGCTGCGGAATGGTGTGAGTGAGTGGGTTGAAAATGGTTGACCAAGTTATCTTAGCCCACTTCACATGTATGCGCCCCCTCGATGGCATTGGAACTAACACCGAGATGGAATCATTGGTGAATTTGACCATGTGTCGGATCTAGTTCAACGGGTAATATATCTACTTGCTTAGTATTTGAAATTCCATATTGTTATCTTGCTTTGTATTGTATTCATAATGTTGACTAATTTCAATAGATATGCTACACATATAAATGCAGGGCATGTTTATGCAGTTATTGCAGATGAAGACAACGAAGAAGGTACAGACTATTACTTGTGTCGTTGTGTTGAGGCAAAAAAGAAATTGGAAGCCCCAATTGTAGATGGAGAAAACATTGAATAGCCTATAGGATCAGTTGTTCTTACAGGAACGTGGCTCAGAAGGTACCCACATAAGAGTGTTAAACATTGGTTGTTTGAGGAATTTGACAGGCATCGTAAGATTCTTCATTACTCAAACCTTGTCATGGCATCCAATGTTCGTTTGACCAAATATAAGGGTAGACCTTTGAACAAGACCTTGTGGAAGGTCTGTGAGTCTGACCATGAGTCAATACTTGACACAATAAAGAGTAGAGCAGAAGCAGATGGTTCATTGGATTAATTTGTAAGTATATGCACAATTGTTCTTATTAATTTGTAAGTATATGTACAACTGTTCTTATTAATTTATACTTGATGGTAAAATTTGTTAGTAAGTCTCATTTTTTTATGTTAATAAATCCATATTTAATGTCTTGATGATGCAATAAGGTTTTTTCAAGGCCATTTGAATGGATTTTTGGGTCTTAGATGATAGGAGTCAAAATTGCTTCAAAAAAGCAATGTTGTCATAGTGTAATCTGTGTAAACTCATCATTTAAGTTGTAAATCCCTTAACCAATGGCTCCATCTTTCAAAAAATAGTTGAGGGTCATTGGAAATGATGTGTAAAATTTTATAAGGCCTCCTTTTGGTTAGGGCAGAAGGTTGATTGGAAGTTTGAAGCATTTGAATATTAAAAAAACTCTGTTTTTCTTGATTTTCCAGCAGTTTTGACTATTCCTTCAATTGGTACGACTTGCAGCAGCATTGTAAAGCCCTATAATGAATATGGTTTGATAGAGGGTAGAGAATAATTTCTTTTGGTGGTGATTTTAATTGATTTCATTAAGTATTAAGAAATTTACTTCAATTTTAGTGAAAGAGGGTTTGAAACCCTACCAAACAAGGGTTTGGTCACCAAAATGGTCATAATTCCCATTTCCACCGTGGGAAAAATGTAAAACTTGGTAGAATGTTAGGTTTAAGGCCCTAATTCATGTTGAAATTTGTTTTAGAGTGAAAGATGGAGATTTGAAAAAGTTATTTGATGCCCTAGGTCAGTTTTTCCCTTGTAAATGCATGAAAATGGTCTTTAAAATGCACTTTTCATAATTTTCTGAGTATTTGTGCAATACTAATGAATGAAAAGAATGGAATAGGTCTTGGGGAACCTGTTAGAGTATTTTAAAGGAATTATGGGTGTTTGGGTGTGCCTTGAAAGGTTGAACACTTCCTTATGCAGGCCTAGTTAAGCCTCGTTTATGGCTTGTAAGTAAATCTTTTGATACATTTATGGTGGGTGTTTGATCCTATGCTTTTGGAAACTTTTGGAGGATATTTTTAGGAGTCTAAAAGAATGTTTCATTTTCTAGTTAATTCCTTTAATCAGTTTTTATTTTCACTATCGTATTGGTGAATGTTGCAAAGTTACATGGGCTTGTGTAGGAGCAATGGAAGAATGGATGTTTTTGGGTACAAGGTCTATTTGTTTGGTCATTTTCTATTGTGTGAAGAGTTTTTACATCATCCCAAAGTCATGTTGAGATGTTTGATTGTGTGATTCAAGTTGAGTGATCAAGTTGCATTGTTGAGTGATCAATTCAATCAAAAACAACAATGGCAAAGTCTACCCTTTCAAGGTTTTATGAAGGGAAAGAGAGTCCAAATTGTAAGGGAAACAAGAATTTGTAAAATGAATGTCAAGTTGAGTGTGGATTGAGATTTTTCTTCCTTTGCTCTGCATGACATTAAGCCAGTTTGGAACACATCTCCAAATTGGACATTAGGTCCTTTTAAAAGTCATCTATTTCAAATTAGGACATTAGGTGCTTTTCACATTGGAACATCTCAAATTGGACATTAAGACTGAGTGATCTTGCCATTATCATCTATTTAGGTTTAAAGTCCTTGGAACACCTCTCGCAACTCCTATATCCTTGCATTCAATGGTGTGCTTCAAATTGTGTTTGTATGATGCCTTGAATTGTCATAATGTTTCTTAATAGGTATTTAGAAACACTTGCTTCTCTAACATTTTCTATTCATTGGTATCCATACTTAAAATCTTCCTTCAAATTCCTTCAAGGTGTTTAAGAATGATGATTTAATGGTGAAAAGTCAAAGAGAAGATTTTGGAAGTGTGTGGAAGTCAGTTTTTCAAGAGGCCCTAGTTTTTGGAGCAATTTCATGAGGGTTTTGTGTTTGAGCATGTTAAGGGTGTCATAGGAGATTAAAACTTGGAAAATACTTGGTTTCGTATGTTGTGTAGCATCATAAAACACACCTAATTCAATCATTAGTTTGGTGAGTCTTTTGGAAAAGTTGTTAGAAAAGTAAAAAAAACCACCATTGGAGGCCTAGTTTGCTAGAAGCCTAGTCAAGGTGGAAAAGTGGGTTTTTGTTTGAGTAAGAGGTTTGGGGCTTTGAAAAAATTCAAGGCAAGTTTATTTCTGTCCCTTAAGGGCATTCCAAGGGTTTGGATCCATCGGAGAAAGATTGGAGTCATAAGTGCACTTTGAGGCTTCTTTCCTTAACGTTGTTTAGAACATGGTTGAGATTACTTCATTGAAAAAACCTTCAAGCCTTTCAGTTTTGTTTTGAGTCCCATATCCTCTACATCATAGTGGTATCAGAGTAGTAAGTAGGTCCTTTAGGGATTGAAGAATCAGCAATGACACCTAAAAATCAGTTAGCAAGAGAGTTGGAGGAGTTGAGGGAAACCTTGGAAAGGGAGAGAAGCGAAAGAAGAGAACAAGAAGCAGCAAGAGAGCAGGCTAAAGCAAGGGAAGAGAGGCAATGGAGAAGGGGAGAAGCTATGTGAGCTAGGATCAATAGCCTTGGAGAAATAGAGAAGGCGAGAAAAAGGAGAATAAAGACAATGATGAAGAAGAAGAGTGATAGGTCGCGGGGGTTGGAGGAATCAATCACCGATTCCTACTCTAGGTCTTGCTTGCAAGACCTCCTTGGTGTTTTGTTTCACCACCTTAACCTATAGGACCCTTCTCAAGTTTAGGTACCCCTAGTCTGTCTGGACAACCCCACTTCTATCACAATTCCATCTACCAAGTTAACCTTGGTGCAATGCTTGAAATCTTCCTTAGCCCTTAATCTACCCTAAAAGCTAATCTATCCTCAACACTCCACTAGTTCTTGCAGGGGTGTAGAGATGTCTTCAATGGCTTCAAACCAACCTCCTAGGGTTCTAGAAGGTTCACCAAAACTCCACCTTTTCATTGCTTTCACCAAACCCTCATCTTGGGTTAAGAAGGCTACTAGTCCATGACCCCCAATTACGTCTTCATCACCAAAACAACTGGTTATTACTCAAACATTTCAATCTTTCTTCGAGGTCCTTGTCCCATATGAAGGCTACTAGTCCATGACCATCTCAATCTTTCTTCGAGGTCCTTGTCCCATATGAACACCTCTCAAATATTTTTGAGGGCCTAAGATTTAACTATCCGTACAATGCTTAAACTTGAAAATGGTCATTTCCTAGGGTTTTAAGCCATTTTCTAGCTATTTTCAAACTGTCAACTTGTTCTCACATCAATTGAACTAATGGAGCTTTCTCCTTCATGTGGCAACTAGGTGCAATTTTCATTCTAAAACTTCAGTGACCAAATGGACTGTTCAACACATTCAAATAGGCATTTTATGCTAGGAATGGTCCTCTTCCCGGGCAAGCGAGAATCACTCCATTTCACGTTAGATTGGATCCCGTCCATGCAGA
>VDFB02192031.1:0-14856 GCA_007258455.2 Sequoia sempervirens
TAGGCATAGATAAAATTTTGCTAAGTAGAGTTGAAATTTCCTAACACCGGCGAGTGAGCAAATAAAATTTTCTAAGGAAAATTCTCAAATGCAAGAGATGATTAAAATATTTTTCTAAGGCAAATATTTTCTTTCCTAGAAAATACGCCTAGAGCCTCAGAGTGATGAAATTTCTCAGAGCACGAGCAAATTTTCTCAGCAGTGGAGTCAGGGATGAGTGATAATGCAAAGATGAATTCAAGTTCTTCAGTTTGGAGCAACACAGGATGATCGCTGGCGAAGAATCAATTTAAAATGATGAAAATAATATTTTTCTAAGGTTCAAAATTTCAAAAATTATATGAACCCGTTCGTTGGGTACCCATGGATTCAAGGCGTTCTGAAGAAAATTTTCTTCTGGGTACTGGACGTTCGTGATGATAGATGGATTTCTAAGTCTTCCAGGCTTCGCCGACAATTTTTCAGTGAAGAATTTAATCAGTGCTCAAATGGTGAATTTTCCTAAGGGAGAATTTAAAATTTTCTAAGGCAAAAATGAATAAAATGTGTTTTCAAAATGAATTTTCTTCAAACGATGAACTGGGTCACTGCCTAATTTTGATCAAATTTTCATATTTAAATCGCAGCAAAGCGATATTAAACTGACTTCTGAAGCGGCGTAGCTCTGCTAGTGGATTAAAAGCAGCCGATAATCAAATTCAACTTCAAAAATAAATCCAAGTTTACCAAATCAAAGTCAAGTTTCTAGCAACAAGATCCTTCGAATGACCGGAGACAAGTGTCGAACACCGAGAGTGGAAAATTTGAAATCTTTTGAAGTGGGAGAAGTGGATTTTAATTCAATCGGCTAAAATTTAACTCTTCGGAATCAATTTTATAAAATGGAGATCTCTCACGCATACTTTTTCGTAATAAAATCAATAAGTTTGAATGTTCCGCAACAAACGGTATCGAAAGTTGTTGAGAGCTGAAGCGAATCTAAAATCGTCAGGAATAGCCTGCTCAGGGCGCATTTAGAAGTTAATCAAATCTGCAGCTTGAGGAGACGCCTTGAGTTGCTGAGGAGTGGCATAGCTGAAACCAAGAGGTACGACTTTGCTGGTATAAGTGGCTGAAGTTTGATTTGTTGAGTGAGTTGAAGTTGCCAGTTGAAAGAGAGACGCCTAGAAGTGAATTGCTGAGAACTCAAAAGTACGAACTTGCAAGATTGCTGATTGCTGATATAAAGTGTGAAGTTCAAATTGCTGATTGAAGATAGTGAAGTGAAACCATCAAAGTCTACTTAGAAATCTGTTCTAAGTGTTGGGATTCAAGAAAAGAAGCTGAGGTTTGCAAACACGAGAGTTATTGCAGCTTCTAGAAGTTGACTGCAGCCCCTATGTAATGTCATGTATCATTTTTATTAAATTAAATTGCTGATGAATGTTGTTGTTTGCAGATGGCTGAAGCGAGGACAACTGGAAAGGACAATGGTGCCTCAAGACAAGCTGTGATCAAGAAACTGAGCAAAACATTCATGCCGGAGTCGAAATTCATTTCAAAGCTGGGCAAGTTGACAGACACCAACCTGGGCTCCGTCAACCTGGAGACCTTCAAGAACAGAATGTTTGGAATTGGAAGTCATCGGCCTTCGACTACTTCGCACAATATTATTCGAAGTGGGTTATATGCAGCTGCTGGTTTCCCGCCAGCCATTCAATGCTCGGAGCTGATGATGGAGTGCGCCAATTACTATGAGAAAGAACACCGGTCGATCATGTCACCTGATGGCCAAGTGCTAGCAAATCTTACTCCGGCAGCCATCGGTGAAGCTTTCGGGATCCCGGTGCACAGAAATATGATCTACAAGTCCAGGGAGCGAGCAGAGCGTATGTATGCTTCTGCTTTTGAGCGATGCATGGATACAATTAACACCCACTGGATGACCACCTGCCAGACGGTTGCCCGCGAGATCATTGCGATGACTGAAGCAAGAATAACGGATCTTATCATACGCAGTCGGTTGGAGGTCGGCACGCCATTTATTTTGAGCCTTGGATGTTTTATTACATCAACTTGGTGCTGGAAGGCAAAGACTATGTCAATTGGGCCGAAATGATAAGTGATAATCTACATGAGCAGCTCCTAGGCCTCCGAAGAACGAAGACATTTTACATGAGCTCCTACATTATCTACATGTTGGCACGGATGATGAAGTACAGGGGGATCTGTTACAAGGAACCTGTTGGTTGTGGCTCCCACCAGTTTAAAATATATGATGCCTGTCCACAGTTGCATCTGGCAAGCACAACCCACTACTCGCGTGTCAACGATGCCTTCACCATGTATATATCACGAGGCCGCCAGAGTTTCGTTACATCATAGAACTTTGTGGGATGCCCAAAGTTGAATCCACCTGAGAGGTATGGGTAAGACCATACAATTTCCAAGATCTGTATGTTAGTCGGTTTCTCATCATACCCTTATAGGCTGCCTAAGTACCCAACAGATAGAATATTGATGCTAGAGATATCTAGACAGTTGCTAGCCTTTGACAAAATTCAAAAGAAGAAGAAAAAGGGAGGAGTAGAATTTCCAATTGTAATGGGCAACTCAGATGAGGTGTGTCCTTCGATACAGGCAGCTAGAGAGGCTGAGAGTGAGCTTCAATTTTATCATTTCTCATATCATACAAGTCGACAACACTATGACCCGCATCATAACATCAAGTGGGTGTTGTCAGAGGAGTTCAAGCATAAGGCCACCATAGAGGATTATTGGGCTGATGCAGTTGATGAAATTGAAGTAAGGAAGAGAATGTTCTTATTTCCATTACCTGATCGTGAGTGGAGAAAATAGCTGGCCTGACTTCAAAGTCACGAGGATATGGACGTAGTCCATCCGATTAGCAGTCGAGATACTCCAATTTCCAAATCTCCGTGATTGTTAGAGCCCGGTTGTAGATTTGATAATTCTTCTATCCCCCGCTATGACATTTTACTAGAGCATGGGTTGATAGCGCCCGTTCGACCTTCGCGATGGGGAGATCGCCGTGATTTCCACCACAGAAGAAAAGAAACATTACAAGAGGTCCAGAGTCCGTAAAGAAGAAGGAAATAGTTGTAGACGAGCCTACTCACGAACTCAAGGATTACAGCTATGACAATCTTCATTGGAGACACGTTCTCCAAGTATACAGGAGGTATCCTTATTTGCTGATCAGAGGATTGCATTGAATCAGGTGCAGGCAGTACAGGATGATATTCAGCCTCCACGGAGGGAGTCAATTGGCCAGAGTGCCAACGTACCTGTTAGGATTGATCAGCAGGATGATGAGGGCACTATTACTGACCCTCAATTTCAGCAGGAATTAGAGGAGGCCATGAACGATGATGATGATATAGTGTCAGGTGATACTCAGCCACTTGAGGACGATGAGCCTCGCCAGAATGATGAAGAAGTTGAGCAAGTTAGAGAGGTCGAGGCACAGGAGCAGCAGCCCTTTGATATACAGTATGATGTGCCCGATTGGCTTAAGGATAGGATGAGGAGAAGCCCCAGTGAGGAGATTGATCCAGCGGTTGAGATGGAGGAATTTTTGAATAGGATCAGTGCATCTCCACAAAAGAAGAAGGCAAGAAAGTTTTCGAAGATCTCCACGGAAGAGGATGGCTCTCATACTCTCCACGTTGCTGTTCCTCGAGTTGAGTGTGACCGGAATGAAGCAGTTCCTGAGAATTATGTGGTCACCACTCTGGATTTGGGACGCACTACTGGTGCTCAGATTGTTGAGGAGTGTGATAACTCCTTCCTTGCCCGCAAGGATAGATTGTTCAAGAAAGAAGGAAAGTATAAGAAGTTGAAGAGAGAACACAAAGCTTTAATAGGATATGTACAGCAGCTATCTCGTTCTCTGTTACACCCCGATTGTATAGCTACTATTCATAGGATGTACATTGTAAATGTTGAATCTTTCTGTTGAATAAAGTGAAATGTTCTTGTGGTCAATTGGATGTATCCTAAATGATTGTCTCTTTATCTGATGCTTCTGTTATTGTAATTCTTGAATGAAATTAGCATATTGAGTTATGGAATAATGTTGTTCTAACCTATTACAATGCTTAATGTATATTACCTTGGTTTTGAGCAATTGATTTCCGTTGTCATCTCATGATTTGCAGGAGACAGGTTCGTACCTCGAGACAGAGGAGAGATATCACTCGGGGAAGAACTTGGTCGGGTAAACAGTAATGGATACCAACTGAACATACACACACAAGCCTTAGAACTGAGTAAGCTAAGTCATTGTTTCTGGTTAAAGGTAAGTCATCCGTAGGCTTGTCTCGTATCATTAGGAGTCGTGTCTTCTTCTGAATGTGTAAACAAGTGATGCTTGCCAATATAACCTTATAACTGATAAGTTCTGGTTAGAGGTGGATATGTGTATTTGAACATACGAATACGATATGTACAAGTACCCATAAGTACATTCATGTCGATACAAACGTATTAAGCAGATGGATATGCCATACGTATGTGTCGATATAAATGTATTTATGGATACTTATACATGTAGTATATATACAGATATATATACAAGTATACATACCCACGGCTAACAAGATAAATGAATTTGATATTGTAATGATATCTTGTCTCTGAAATTATACGAATACATATATATTAATTTACATGTTTAATGTATAATGTAAATGAATATATATGTATTAATATAATGTTAAGTATTTCAATATATTTAATATTATATTAAAATATTAATATAATATAGTTTAAAATGTATACAATATTATTTAAATTGATAATTTAAATAATTATGCATAAACTATATTATGTAAGTATTTTAATATAATAAACAAATATATTTAAATAAAAGATTGGTCAAAATCAAATGAAATAAAAGTAAAACATTGTAAAGCACGAATGCCAAATCTGGGAAGAAATTAAAAATCGCGGATTTCATAAAAATCACGAATTGATAAGAAAACGCGAATTTTTCTAAAATGTATTCTTTGAAGTGTTAATCTTCAAATATGAGCCTGCATATATGCGCCATATTTACTTTGAAAAATCTATTAAAATATTAAAGTTTTACCAAAGCGAAATAAAGAAGAAAAACGCGAAAATGCAGAAGGGAAAATGAAAAACGCGCAGGTAACCCGCGTGACTAGGGCCAGACGTCTAAAAATCGCCGATTCATCTCTTGCTTGGTGAATAAGAGGAAATCTGTACGCCATTTGAGCAAGGAAGAAGTCAGAAATGAAACTTGGCATTTAACCTAACTGTAAAAACGCGCCAGTTGAAAGTTGTCACAGTTTTAACAGCCTGAAACAAATTCGAATTAAAATGAACTTCTTGCTGTCAAACATGGAGGTCGAAACCCTCACCAATTTGATACACGTTTATAGTTTGAAATATTCTTCAACCTGCTGGCAGTCCTGGCGCCATAGAAGGTGGAAATCAGTTTTAAAATGAACCTATAAATATACCTGCGTTTTGGCATTCTTGGGCACACGAATTTACAATTAAGTTCTTGAGCATTTCATAGCAAAAGAGAGAATTCGCCATAGTAGAGAATTTGTGAAGTATTTTGTTAAGGAAGGGTGTTTTCTGATCATAAGAGCAGAAGTTGAAATTGCTGGTTTAAAGTAAGCTTTGAATAAAAGAGGAGTAACTGGGAATTACACTGTTACTGTGTTGAGCTTTTGGTTTCAAGAATCCAAGCTGAAAGTGGTCTGAATAGAGGCCAGTGAAGGAGTTATCTTCCCAACTTGTGGAAAGCTAAAGCAGGCATGCTAAACTCTTACTTTTTATGTTAATCTGATAATTCTCTGAAATTTAGTCATAGCTAGAAAGAAATGAATATGATTATCTCAAGATTGAACTAAAAGAATAATAGTTTCTTAACCATTATCATGAATTTAGTCTTGTCATGGCTTTTGTTTGGCTTTTGTTGTCAATGATGTACACTTTACATTGGTTAATGGAAAGCAAACTGCATTGTGTTTTAATGGCTCTATATAATGAGCATATGCCTGTGAATAAATATTAGTTACTAGGGTTGAGTCAAGAATATTTGCAAGATATACTCTACAACTTAATACAAACAACTTAATCAAGTTATTGTATCCCTAGGATGTGTATATCCTGAATTAGGGCGTCAGTTGTAGTAACTTGTTAAATAGATTCATCATTCCCGTAGTAAAATGTTGTAGGAAGTCTAGGGTACGGACTACCCCGATAGACCGACCTACGCGTAGAACTAAGATAGCCTTAAGTCAAGTTGAACCTGGCTAGTGAATGTGACATATGACCTATGTTCTTCGTTGAACGTAAACACTTTGGCCAAAGTAGTGTAAGGAACCATTTAGTTGTTGTACTACACTGTCAGATCACCATGATTCCGAAATACGACCTAGTTTGTGATTTGCCGTTAGCACGAAAACTAGTTTTGTAGAATCACAGCACTATGTCCAGTTGGTAGTCATTAAAGGTTACCCAACCAATCTCTTCTTCGAAGGGAGGGCCGTTCATTGAAAAATGATCGTGCGGGGGACCGCATTATAAGTCCGTGGTTGGCGGAAAAACGCTCGAGTGATGTTTCTCCTCCACGAACAACCGACGGATGCTCCAAAGCTTGACAGAACGGATTCCTGGACCTTCTTATTTCTATTGGTGTCAAAAGCCTACGGGCTATGTATGTATGTTTCTCATCATGCTTTGTAATTTCATTTGAAATGAAATAGTTTATAGATGCAATAAATGTTTCTTATTTATGTTTTGAAAAGAAATTGTTTGTTCAAAATGGTATTGTTCTTACTTTTATGTATGAATTGTAAAGTTTTAATTTTATCGTACAAGTGTGTTCGTTCTGAAGTTGAACACTAGGGGTCATTCAGTTCAACACATATTATTATCCTGTTGGGTTCACAAAGTGGTTGCACCATACAAAAGGGTGAGCGAGGAGGCATTCGTGCTACGGTCGTGACTTAGACAATGAATTGCACGTCCGCATCTCTTCAGTTGCTAGGGCAGCAATGGCGGAATGGGCAGATTGGTTTATACAGTTTCCTACCTTTACCTATCTCAGGGTTTATGGTTATTCAGGTGCCCCGCTAATGTTGCCAAGGTGTCCGTCAGACGAGGTCATCTTCATGGAATTCTTGAGGCAAGCTCACGTTGTCCACACAGTCTTGAGAAATAGAAAGAAACCCTCTCTTCACTTTCCATTGGGTTGGGTATTGCGCATCGCGAGGATGCTGCTGAGATGCCAAAGTGGTGGAGAGGAGTAGATAAGTGGGTCTCAAACCCTGATGGTAGGTCATTTTGATCCTCTCATGGTGTCAGCTGGCGGTTGGAGAAAATTACAATGCATACCGCTTGGTTACTTTGGGCTAGCTGTCAGGCGGGTTGAAGTCATGCAATGAGTTGACTCTCCATCAGATGAAAGATTGCTTAAATGAAGATATAGAAGGGCTCTCAGATGATGATGAAGATGTTCTTCTACCAATGTACACTCAGAAAAGAATCAAGGATCAGCCTCTTCCACAAGTTAATTGGGCAAACAAGGAATCTCTTTCAGTTGAAGACAGAACAAGACAAGTCATTGAGTATAGTAAGGTTTTCTTAGTGCTTAAAAGGAAGAACTCTATTCCAGTAGCAGAGCCGCCAAGGATAATTCCCTCTTCTTCCACAGCACAGTCAAAAGGAAAGGGTAAAAGTCAGTCTCAAGATGGCATCAAAGGCAGTAGATCGAATAAAATTGTAAGAAGAAGGATGGATTTCTCGGGCATAGTTATCTGAGGAGCGACCTCTGATCTTGATGAGCCCTCCGGAGATAGGCAGAAGGCCTTCAGCCTCAACCTTCCTACCTTTGGCGGGTTAGTCTAATTCACATTGATCTTGATATGCGAGAAGATGATGAAGAGATGGCAGCAATAATGCCTCTGAGAGTTAGTAGATACTCACGGTGCGGCGAGAACTCCATAGGAAGGGTGAGGCAACTATCAAGTGAGTGTTGATGATCTCGATAATATTTATCAGGAACCTCCTAAGAAGAAGGCAAAGAAGCAAGTCCACTTTGATAGGAATCCTGATAACGAGATTGTCGTAGAGACTGCTGTGCCTCCAGAAGATAAGAATAGGGATGAGGTGAACATGGAAGATTTTGTCATGGTCAAGGCTAATCTTGGTAGAAATACCAGACATGCAGATTTGAGTCTCTTCAAAGTTGTATCCGAAAACCTACATGAAAGAGTGCTTAAAGATGGAGAAGACAAGGCAGCCCTCAAGGCTGAAAATCAGCAGCTTAGGCTTTTCATTTCTAACCTTGCTCGTGGTTCTTCACAAGCAACCCAGTTGCTGCCCCAGATCTTAGAGACACCAGCTGATCACCATCAGTTAAGACAGTTGGTCATATGTGGGAAAGAGACTCAGGAGTGGATCGAGAGCTTCATTGTTAGAGGAAAGGAGATCTTGGCTCGGATGTTCCAGTTGAGAGAGAATGCTCATAAACTTCGTCAAAGCATCCAAGGATTTGAACAAACATGGGCTGAAGTAAAACCTAGGCATGAGATTATCATTTCTGATTTAGACACAGCCTACGGTTCAGCGGTTTCAAAAGAGCATAGAAGACAAATCCTTGCATAGGAAAGCGTCATGTTTCAAAGTTAAAACCTATGAGAGGATATCGAATTGTCATATAAGAGGCAAGGGTGGTTGAAACCATAAATTGAATTTATGCTTAAAGAGATCCTCTGGAAGTCTTGAAGATGTGGTTCTTATGCTTCGGGCTTGAGGTGCAAAATCAGTTCCAGAACGTTGTTCATAGTTGCAGCCCAGTTGGCGGAAGGATAGGTCATATTTCAGTGATGTCAGCAAAGTTCAATAAAGCGGCCAATGAGATTGAAGATTTCCTAAGATCTATTGCAGATGCTGAAGATATTCTTAAGCGTGTTTTGCTGTGGTGGTATAGATGCACCGGGCAGGGCTAAATCTCGGACTTCCTGGCAGGATGTGATCGAGCAGCAGCTTTCTTCTAAACTTTCTTCTCGCTCTTTTCCTATTGCAGATAAATCTTATCCATTCTTTGAGGATAGCAAAGAAGATAAAGATGTAATGGTAGAACAAGCTTTTTCTTGCTTTAAGGGTTTTATCGCAGATTTAGTAATAAAGCTTGCCTGCTGAGCAAGCCCTAGATTGTGAAAGCAAGGAGATTTTAGGATTCCCTACTCCTCTGCTTCTCTATAAATAAGAGCCTTTGCTCATTTAGTTTCTTTTAACCATGCGAGTGATAACAAAACGCTGAGCCTATTATGCCTTCTATTTGTATTGCTCAAGTATTTGTATTGTTCATTGAAGTTATTGTAATAGTTACATCTTCGCCCTATGGTAGCTACTTGCCCACTCTGGGTTAGCAAGCACATTCTGGGTGTTGAGTATTTCCAGCTTTCAGCATTTCTTTTCAAGCATTGAATTTTGTAATCACTCCGCCATATGGTCGCCCCTCACTCCGTTCTGGATTGGGTAGCACATACTTGGTGTTGAGTTCCCTTTCAGCAATTAGAGTAGAAGATCCTCTGACCATATGCTTGCCATCATCGGTGCCATTCTTGGTTAGAGTTCCTGCATAAGCATTTGTTTTAGATCCTATGACCAATGCTCACCCCTTGCCCACATCGGGATCCTGGTGTACATTCTTGTTAGAGTTGTTTTTGCACGTTTTGGTTTATCCTCTAACCTTAACGGGTGCATTGATTGTAATTTGCAATTTGTTAAAATCGAAAAAAATTGGCTCGGAATATTTCACCTATCTCCTTCAGGGGCGCCCATTTCCTCCAGACAGCCATTTTTGCTAAATTTTCATTCTTCAAACTTGGATCTTCATGGTACAGCATGAGTTTGATCTGGATTTGCCGGTGATTGACAAGTCTAATGATCTAACGAATACATCCACTACGAAGCTGGCAGAATCCTACAAAGATTGAGCACATTTGCAAACCCTAACAACTGGATTAGACCTCTCAAAAGGATGGGTGCCCCTGGGCACCTAGGGCATCCAAAGTTCCCAAACTTAGAATATTTTTGCTTGATTTTCATTATTTGCATTTTGCCACTTGGTTGAAACTCCTTTGATCAATCTGTGATTCAGGCTAACCGAGTGATCCGATGACTACGCTGCTAGACTCACTACGGAGCTAAGAAGATTCTTAACCACATTGCCTGGGAGCACAAACCCTAATTTCATCATTTGATGCCCTGAAAATTTGGGCGTCTATCTCCTCCTAGGGCGCCCATGGTTTCTAGAGTTAGTTTTTATTCTGCAGATTTCGACTTCCTCCTTCGTTTGTCGTGCTTTCCTTTGCCTTGCTCGCTGGAGATGAAAAAATTTCTAAGGCATGAAGGTTTGGGCGCCTAGACTGAGTTGGGGCACCTGGAATCTCCAGTGTTAGCCAAAATTTTGCAGTTTTCAACTTAAACAACTTCCTTTTTCCATTTTTTGATCTGTGTGCACGTCCAATGTTTGAATATATAAATCTAACACCTGACAGCTAGCTGACCTCCATTAATGGCTTCATAGTTCCCGAAATGCTTTCTGAAATTACAAAAAAGCAGAATAGACCCACTAGGGCAAAACTAATATTTTGATGATTCTAACTGCACCAACCTGATGAGGAAGTATTTTCGACCAATCAAAATTAGTTTGAACCCTAGAAGCCAAACTTTCTATTTTTAGAATATTTTGCCAGCATCCGTTTCGAAAGAAATCCAGAAAAACCCAGAAAAAGTTTCTAAAAATAGCAATTTTCCTAAAAAGTAGGGATGAAAAACTGAGATCTGGGTTTTGTAGACTTGATCGCTCGGAGCAGACCCAAATCGTCAGATTTTGAAAATTTCAAGGTTTTTACCCCTCATGCAAGACATGCACACCCAATTTTGACCTTTTTTGACAAATTTGACAAGACTTTTACTCATTTCTTCAAAATGCCTAAGTGTAGCAAAAATTTTAATTTGGGGTACAACACAAATGGTGTCAAATTTTTAGATTGAATATTTTCTCAATCATGATATTAATTGATGTTTCTATGAAACAAAGATAAGAGAAACCAAATCATGTTCCCAGAATTACTAAACTAGTGACAATCTAACCAGGTTCTTGCATATTTGTCAACATTTCTATGAAGATATTTCTAGTCCTATCATAAGTAATATATGTTAATGTAACTGACAATATTGATCAAATAGCCTTCGAATTGTAAAATAAATATTTTCTTGACCATATTTTATGTGGGATTGATTTGTTAAGAAAATAGTTATTATAAACCAAAAATAGAACTTTATGTTTAAGATTGTTTACATTCTATTATGGATTGATCTTTGCAAAGAAATATGCATTGAAATATTTCAGGATATAGCAAGATTGCAGACCAGTCATGTATTACCTTGCCTCACCAAAAGTAGAAATGCTTTCCTCTAAAATGTAATTAAGCTTGTGTGGAGGAACAAAGAAGACTTGAGTTGCTGACTCCTTTGCAGCAGCCATCAATTTTGCCTTTCGTGTACTATTGTGTGAGGGCAGAAACCCAACTGCAAAAGTTTAAATCAATGTGAAAAATTAAATCTTTAGTTTTGAAGTCATAGGTATAAATCTAAATCATAAAATAGTAGAATCGATTAAAAATTTAAATTATCTTTCCATCATTTAGACATAAATAAAACATTTCAAGACTGAAAGACCTGACTCACCAAATGAAAATTCACTTGTAGACAAACCAGAAGCTGTAATTGCTGTTATGATTGAGCAGGGACCTGGAATTGGATATATACGAATTTTTTTCTCTATACAAACCTTTACCTGAAAACAAAGTGCCAACAAATATAAATTAAATGCTTAAAATTTATCAAAATCTGTTGATTTTATATTACATCAATAGTTAGATAAAAATAGTATAGTTTAGTAAATAATAAATAGGTTAGTTTTTTGTTAGTAAATAAAACAAAAGTTAGTTGTCGGGAGGTTCAGGTGGTTGAACAATATCATAGCTTTCATAAAGCCGATTGTATTCAATATAAAAATCATCCAAAAATTAAATCATATTTTATGGCCCTTTGATATTGTTGTGCAACAATGGTGTGATCGGATTTTGTTTTGTGTTTGCTCTACCATTTTCAATATGGTATTAGAGCATATTTGAGTTTTTGCTATGAAAACCAATTTTCAAGCATGCAAAAAAGATGTGATGTTGTATCTAAGACATCTTAACTATTTTCTATTTACTGCTCACATCCTCAAATGACTCTTCAAGAAACAGAATTTCAGTTAGCTGCTGCAAAACGATTGAGGAACAAGAAATTGGGAAAGGTGTTGGAGAAATCGAGCAAGCAATAGATGAGTTTGATGAGCTTAATAGTGATTTTGATTTAGAACAAACTTCCAAGTTGGCAAATACAGAGTTGGAACAGCAAGATGATCAATTGAATCAAGTGAATATAAACTCTTTTCAGTTTACTAATAATCCTCTTTTTGAGTGGGATGCAGATTCCACTTTTGATAATCCACTTTTCGTGCTGGAGGATGAATCAATTTCTAATTCTAGTGATATGATTAATGATGAATACAAGATATGGGATCCAGGTAAAACTCAAGATTGGGTTAATGAACTTTCAAACTCTATTTTATGGATAGGCTTTAGGCAAAATTGCAGAGCTGAAGTTGTTGTCCGTTTCCCAATCAGCCAACACATTATTTTTGTTGCTTGCATTCAGCTGGTTTGGTCTATATTTTCAATCAATGAGTGGAAAATGCACCAATGGGAGTTTAATGATGATGACATTTCTATCATTGGGGAAGAATCTACAATCAATTTTTGGTGCACAAACCCTATGCATACAAGAAGTTTTCTTATATGCAGTTGTTACTCAAATATCGTAATTCTGATTTACACAAATTTGGCTAATGAGTCGATCAATTTTCAGTACTTGCAGATTTTGTGGCAGTGAAATGTGGACGAATTTTCAGATATGACTCACCTATTTCTAATTTCCACATTGTTGAGTAATGTTTATGGCAATTCTTCCTGGTTGCTGGCCTATGTTTTGTCAGATGTTACAATGATGATTGAAGTTATTTTGATATTTTGGTGTGCACAAGGAAGCCATTTTGGTATTTGGAAATTGAATGTTCTTGAGATGCTATCAGTTGGTATTAAGGGAAACACTGCAAGGACAACTTATTTTAGAGTTGATTTTATTGTCTGTAGTCCACTCAGCAGTTTATCAGGATTCTTTCCTTATCATTTTGGGAACTTCATGGTGATTGTTGTGGGAGACCATTCCTTCCTGTTGATCAGAGTGTTTGTCCGATTGCCCAGGATTGTGATAGGTAGTAGGATTGCAGATTTGAACCTCATTGAGGTACCTTGGCAGATGAATTATCATGGTGCAGATTTCAGAATTTAGAGCTATTTCAGTTTCGAATCACAGGTTGATTGTTTTGCGGAGTCACTGGAGAGACAAGATCAGTTTTGGCATGATGAGCTGATAGTTTTTATCAGAGTGGCATAGTGGCAACTTCGTGGTCACTTCAGAAGATTGGTATGGGATCATGGAATCACAAACGGTTTCAGGTTGTCTCAAACAGGTGGTTTTGTAGTTGAGCTGACATTGCTTGAGGACAAACAATATTTGGGAAGGGCGGACTGTAATGTCCCCAATTTTATAAGTCAGCATTGTAATTAAATAATTAATTTAATGTTGTCAAAAAAGGCTAAATTTAAAAAAAACAACATAATTAAACAATTAATTTAATGTTGTCAAAAAAGTATAAATTTAAAAAAGACAACTTTAAATTAATTATTTAAGTGGAGCAAAAATAGCTTAAGTTAGAAAAGTTAAATAAATTAAATAAGTTACTTTTGAATTTCAAAAAAGCATTAAATTAAAAGTGAAATGGAAAAAGGTGAGAATTCAGGAAGACAAGAGGAGTTATGGAGAGGAGAAGAATAAGAGTTTGCAAGAGGATTGTGCAAGCATGCTAGTTTATGGTTTTTGGAGGAAGATTGTGTTGATGGATAATTTCCAGAACTCTGTGAAGACGGAATCCTTCACAAGGAATATCATCTTCGAAGTTGAGAGACATTCCCTGAATGATTGCTGACAGTCTCATTTTCAGGGACTGTGTTGGGATTAATTGTGATCATTTAATGAAGTTTGTAATAAGAGGTTTGAGCAAAATATAAAGACATTGTAAGATGAATTGCATACAAAATTTCTGAAGGATGCTATTGCAAAGTGATTGAATTAATGTGATGGCTATGCATCTAACTAATAAGAGAGTTGTTCTATTGAGGCTTGAGTGTAATGCCCCTTACCTAGCCTTGCTCTTGAATTCGCTTGTTTGCCCTAGAATTCGATTGTTGATTAGGTTTAGGATTTCTTCTTTCCAAAAGGAATGTGTTTCTCTAATGAAATAATCCTAGATTGAAATTTGCATTCACCAATTTAATAAGATTTCCACATACACATATATCTGTTAGCAATAATATCTAGATATCCAAAATATAATCATAAAGCAATAATGAAGACATAAGAGGGGTGCTATAGGTGGATCCACCTTGAAGCCCTCATATAAAGCTCAAGAGGTTGTCCATCACAATCCTTCTTGCCTAGTGGCTTAGTACCTAGATACTCCACTCATGGCAACACCTTGGAAGACACTCGTCCTATTAAGAGAGAAGAACCATAGAGTCCAAGTGGCCTAAGGCCTACCACCTCCTATTGCCCAACCCTTCCTTCGGGCCTGTGGGGCAGAATATTGCCCAACCCTTGCTTGGGCCTATGGGGAAAAATCTAAGGTGGGAC
>VDFB02192033.1:0-26230 GCA_007258455.2 Sequoia sempervirens
TTTTTCCTTTTAGGGACATTTAATGCCAGGGTGCTCCTACACTAATGTTTATGAAGTTAGGGTTTATAATCAGAACTTTTTCCCATCCTTAATTATAGAGCTCAATGATCATGATCCATGTCATGATTTTCTTAGAATTTTGCAAAAAATTTAGGATCTCTATCAAGTTGGTTGGGACAAGGTTTGTCAAACTACACAAAATGGGGGCCTTCATCTTAGGCATTTTCATTTTAATATTCAAGCTTTGTTTACTAAACTTTATTTGAGATGGTGTACACAATAGGATCAAACATGGGCTAAAGTTCTTAATTTTAAATATCTCCCTATTTTTTCTCCTCAAGAGGTCCCAAGAATTGACCTAACTAGTCATGTCTATATGGTTTGGAATACCATTATGAAGGGTTGTTTGCTTGCAAAGAGAGGCCTCTTTTGGATTGTTAATTTTGGTGATAAAGCTCTTTTTTGGATTGATTCTTGGGATCTTTATCCCCCAATCTTGTCCTCATTTCCTAATCTTCATCATTTGAGCATTATTTTTTTTTATGTTGGCTAATCTAAGGTCTCTCTTTTCAAATAATATCATTAGGTGGGGAATATTTACATTGCTCAATTGAAAGCTATTAATTCTTGTTTTTTAGGAGGTGATCATTCTGCTAAAGTAGAAATTGCTTCTATTCTTGAAAATCAACATTTTTCTAGCATGGGGTTATGATAAAAAGGGATTTATTCTATTTCTAAAGGATATGAGGTTATTGATTATAGAAACTAAAAATTGTCCTAGGCCTACTACTTCTAAATTCTCCATCATTTCCCCTTCTATCTTTGATAATTAAATAATTTTAATTATTTAGTTAATTTATTGGCCACCTAAATTAAATAATTTTATTATTTAATTTCCTCTCACCTCTTTATCTGTGTCGATCCTTATCTATCCATGTCTCAATTAACTTCCACCCTTGATTAAATTATTTATTATTTAATCTTGATCGTCAATCCTTATCATTTTCCCTAATCCTAAATAATACTACATATTTCATTCTTGGTCATTGTTTATTAACCTTTTAATCCTTGCCCTTCATTCAAAATTGTCTTTCCTATAAAAAGACTTTATCATTGCCATTTTTTTTCATCTAGTCTATTGAATCTACAATCTAGGAGGGCCTACACAAGCCTATGCAATCTTATTCTATCTTGTTATCTTGTCATCAAGTCTATCAACATCAAGTCAAGTGCATCCATAGTCAATTAGAATCTTCAATATTTTTCTTTATCATTGTCATAGGCATATTTTCATAATAAAAAATCTGAGGGTGATTATCATAATCAAGAAAATTTGAGAAATGAAATGAAGGTGAATCAATGGTGGAATGAAGACTCTTTGGTAATATTGTTCTATATTTTATGTCTTTATTCTTTTTTGCTTCATTGTTTATTAGGGTTTGATTTATATACTTTGCTACCTAACTTTGATAATTTTAGCCTTGATTGCATTGGTGAACCTGACATGAAAGGAAAAATTTGTAGAATTTGTACATAAATTTTGGTTTTTTAGGTCACATGAATTGATTGATGCAATGGCTATCTAAAATGATGCAATCACTTTTTACACAGTACTACAACTATGATGGAAAACAGCACAATATCTTTAGCTTAAGGCACATTTCAACTATGTCTAATTTCTCAATTTTTTTGCAAATTTCTATTATCTAGTTTCTATTTTTCATACATTAACCCTAGTTGCATATCATATTAGCCATTATTTTCTTGAATTTCATCATAATTTTTCATATTTTGTAGCTCTAGTTTATTACGACGTAATTGACTGTGATTCACCGCAACCGCTAGGGGATTCACCACATCTGTTGTCGGCCTCGAGTTGCAACTAATTTCCTGATCCGTAGTCAACATCTAGAACAATGTAGTTGTTGTTCTTGTGACACAATTACTTTTGGTTGTGAGCCAAAACTATTATTTCTACGATGGAACTACCTGTTATTTTAAAATTTAGGATTTTAGTCAAAACAAATTGTTTAAATTTCTTGCATTTTCTAGCTTATGGGTTTTTATTACTGATATTTGATTTCTAGCATGTGGCATAGGTGAAAGGAGGCACCTCACTTGATTTTTCTAATTTATCTATCTTGTCATCTATTCATACATTCATTGGACATAAAACTAACCTTACATTTACATGCCATTGGAATTTTTTTTACAACAATTTGTATATTTTCACTCATTGGTTAAAAATAACTTGCATATTCACCCATTGGTCTAAAATTAACCTTGCATCAAGTGTCTTTTTCACATATTGCTTTAAGGGTTAAAAAGAACAAGTGACTTCATTGTCTTGTGGTTTTCATTTTTCCTTTAGGTGTGTATGCTCTTTTCTCACACAATTTGGTGATCTTGACAATCAAAAGCATCTACTAGAATTTGTATAATCATCCACACATTTGGTTTTGGATTTAAAATGAACATCATGCAAGTGTGAGAAAAAAGTGTGGTGTATGCTCTCTCCTTGTGCTTCATGCAATCTTGGAGATAAAAAACAACATACTTATCTTTCTTTTGTTTATTCTTAGAGGGCCCGCCTTGAAAGAGGGAATGACCCAATTGGTACTTTGTTTCAGTCCACTATATAAATATTTATGATTGTTTCCAAAGTCTTCATTCACATGGTGTGAGTGTCCTGTTCAAGTGGCACCCTTAGTATCCATGAGATACATTAAAATCCTTTCTAATCAAGGGACTGGGAGGCCTCTTTATAGAGCTAATCTCACGTCACGTATAGGCACTAGTATTACCCCAAAACACAAATTAAGAACTACTTGTTTTAGAGGCCAAAAACCCTTTTTACCTATTGGTGTAGGAATGATCATTCTAAAGCTACCCTACATTCCATCATTCATTGTGGAGATAGAAATTCCCTTGGTTCAGAAGATCTTAGAATCTTCAAGGGTATCTTGAGATTTTGTTGTGCCTGTGTTGTGTAAGGGGGAGCCAATGTCACCAAGATCTCTAGTTGTCTGCCTTGTTTAGGTGTTTGGAGCAATTCAAGTAGGGACTCAACAAGTAGTACCTTTTCCAACCTAGGTTGTGAATTAGCTATGAGTTTCTTCTTACATATTTAAAAAAATTTCACACTTAGACTAGACCAAAAAAAGTGTTTTCAGAATATTTTTTATGTTTTTCAAAATCAAACTTTAGAAAATCACCTCAAAATTGGTCAAAATTCAATCAGAACCAACCAAGATACATTGTGAACCATAACTGACTATCATTCACCACAACCATAACACTAAAAACTGCAATTTCCATTTCTAGAATGACACAAGTGATTTTCATTCACCACAACTAAGACCTAAAATGACACAATTGCCTGTTAGTGAAAATTTTAGGGGAAACTGAGGCAAAGCCATTTTCTAATCAATCCCGAGCATTACCTGGTCCTTTGATCATAGGCTTGCAAATTTATAGAATTTTCATTTAGCATCCATCCAATCCATCCATCATTATATACCTTTCATTGACCATAGGAAAAACATTAGGACATCCTTTAGCTTGCATTCACCTTGATGTAAACCTTAGCTTTGGAAACTTAGCAAACCTAAGAATAGCCCATAACATTATCCTTGAAAAGGGAGAAATCAAGACTTCAAACAAAAACATAACCACCCAAAAGACATCAAATGATAAAGGAAAATATTGGGCTTGTAATAAGAATGTGCCTAATGATGGAGTCGTTGATGCTAAAACAATGTATGCAAGCCCTACCATTAGACTCAAACGACCTAATGAATCCAACAACACACCAAGACCTCCTGATCAAACTACAAATATTTCCCAAAACACTCAAGAATAAAGACTCCAACATAAGTTTCCTACTAGACTTAAATACATTCCCCTTGGGGAACCTACTGGATCCATCTTCAAACAACTTTTGCAATACAATGTCATAAAACTTCCTGATGCAAAACCCTAGGACCTTGGACAATTCAAACCATCATGGTAGGATGGAAATTCCTTTTGTGATTATCACCAAGGTAAAGGACATTCCATTTCACAATGTCGACAATTAAGAGCATCATCCAAGACCTTGTTGAAAATGGCACTATTGAAGTCAATGGACAATAACAACAACAATCATCTAATAGTGATCATAAAGTCTTCACAGATACTTTACATGGACATGGAAAAGGAAAGGCCTCCATTTTGGGTAACAAGATCATCAACAATTCATCCAATTACACTAATTGCCAAGTTTCACTATACCACCATAGTGAATCATATATGCACTGCCAATGATTATGTCAATACCATTACCATAAAGAAACCACTAGAGTTTTCTTTCAACACCCATTGTACCAAGGTGACTATCCAAGGTCCTCCTTCACAACAAAAGCAACCACCAAAATACCAAAAAAATTGCTTAACCAATTGGGGAGGACACTTGCGTAGGTCTCTATCTTGGATTTGTTGCATATATCACCTAATCATCAAGCTATTTTTGAAAAATACTTACAAGACACAATTGTTCCCACTGACCTTCATGTCAATCATTTCTAGGAGATGGTAGGATATTTGACCAATTCCCATCATGTCACCTTTTTTGAACAAGACTATTAAACTAAAAAGTTAAAGAATAATGACCCATTGCACCTTGAGGTTCTCATTCATAAACACAAAGTTAGATGACCTTTGATAGATGGGTGATCCCACAATATTGGTTTACAATTTTTGGCCAAACTGGACACTAAATTGATTCTTCCTAACTAAATCTTCACATTCGGGCACCTATAGCGGCTAAACCATAAGGAATTTGAACATGATGCAAACTAGTGATTTGTGACATTTTATCTATAGATTCTAAGTATAGTTTTTTCAAAAAAATTAGAATCAGATTGTACTTCTTTTTCTATTTCCTTCAAAAACTAGTTTTCTTTAGTAAACACCATTTTTCAGGAGTAACGCTCATTATATAACACAAGTTTTTTTTTATGAAGGATAAAGTTCTATTTTTTTTAATTTATATTTGTTACTAGGATATCTAGTGCTTCCAATTGGTTTCATAGTGTTTTATTGAATATTTTTTACTTAATCAAGTTTTGAAGTCAAACCAATTACAATTCAGACATAGGCCAACTGTTTAACACAACTTTTTTTGTATGTATCGAAATTCAATTTTTTTTTTGTTGGATTAAGGACTTAAATATCTAGTGCACTCATATTTTTCAAAAAAAAATTTGATAATCTTCTATTTTTCCACATGTGTAGAACAAAGAGCTTGATTTTTTAGTGAAAAACCTACATTCACAAGAAATAAAAATTAAATATAATAATTAAATTAAATTTATTTAAAATTATACTTTTTGGGAAGGTTATAATAATGACTACATACAAAAAATAAATTTCAAATGAATTCATTTTATCCCCCAAAAGGTAAATCAAAAGTGGTTTTTTATCAGCATTTTGATAGGTGTAAAGGAGATTCCATTATAGGTATGGTTTAAAACTAGTGGGGTTCTATCGAAGGGGGTTTGATATAAGGTAGTTTGATAAAAACCTCTTCAATTGGAATGCTTTAAATGAAACTTTTTAAGGCTTAAATCATTATATTTTCTAAAAATATGTGATTTTAGTAAAAGTCAGAATCTCCCAGAAATTGTAAACCAGCTTTGTGGGATCACCCAGATGGTGGAGCTAGGTTGAACATTTGTACCTTAAAATTAGTTAAGATATTGGGATTCTTAGAAGAATTTGTAGACATGACCCAAATAATTCTTATCAAGGAATACGACAATGAAGAACAGTATTCTAAAGGAGTTATTGTATTCCCCATTAGAGTTGGACCCACTATTTTGGACACCACTTTTCAAGTCCTGGATCTTGACCTCCCATACAACCTTATGCTAGGCCAGCCATGAATTCATGCCATGAAGTCCATACAATCCACATATCAATAATGCCTCAAATTCCCATACAACATCACTAGAATCACAATAGCCTATGATCTTGATCCATTCTAGTATTGTACCAATCTATGTGGAACACCTCAACAACAAGTGCCTGTCAATCAAGAGGCTTCATCCTCCAATTCATCTCACTTCGTCAACCCATCCTCTCTATCTAAAGCATCCACTTCCAAATCCCCATCTTTTGATCCTAAGGTTAAGATCCAAGAGAAAGGATGTGGTGAGTATCACATGAATATGTCCTATTATATCAGCAAATTGATAACTCCTAAATCATATGGAAAGCTGATGATAGACAAAAGACAACCCAAGGTCACTATTCACTTGCCTCTCGCAACTAATTTCACAAAATTGGGGTAGTTAAGCAAAAAAGAAATCAATGAAGAGGATGTGACCTCTTGGATCTATATGGAAGATAATGAAGAAGCTCCTACACCCACATAGATACCCACAAAAAAATATGGTAAAGGTTTCAAGATCATGCAAGACAAAGGCTATGATGGACATAGTGGACTTGGATTAAATAAAAATGGGATGACTGCAACTTTGGCCATGTCGAAGCGACCTAAAGGTTTAGGCCTTTGGTTTAAACCGATTAAGTTTTGCATTCCTAGTACCACAGTACATTTAAGTGAGGAAGTAAATCTTTCTAAGGTAGTAAAGACATTTTCAATACCTAACATCCATGAAAAATTTGACCCATACGACAATGAATACATTGAAACCAATTCCAATGAATACGAGTGGGACTCTTGTACAACTAGTGAGTATGAACTAGATAGAGTCTTCATCAACTTTGAACTATCTGATACCATGACCCAAGACCCTAAAAATACCTTTGTCTTTAGCATATCTATCTTGAACCTTGACAATATTGATGATCACATGCCCTTAGTTTACCCCCAATTCATTGATTGGGACGAACAAGGCCTTCCCATCTTGGACGTATTCGAGAATGACAAAGAAAATGTTGAGTTCATGGGACTACACAAAGGAATCTCTAGAGGTGACCATAAGGCTAGATTTACTATTGAATTGGATCATATTGCATACTTTTGGGAGTCTATCCACCCCTCTTGTTGCAAAAGTAAAAAAAATAAAGAAAAAATTGAAAAAAATAATGACAAGTCTCTAGGTGAAAATCAAAAGGCACCTTTAGATCATGAAAAAGTAAAAAGAAGGGATGTATCCAATGGTGAAAACCTCTCTAAGGTACCAAAGGATGGAGGGTTAGAAATTCTCCCCATTACACAAGAGAAGTCACCAATGCTCATTGAGAAATCTATGGAAATTAACATCGGCACAGATGGAAATCCTAGAATAATCCACTTTACTATATCTTTGATAGAATCTGAGTAGCCTAAATTTCAAGTTTTCTTTATAGATAGATAGATCAACTTCACTTGGTCCTACACTAACATGCCTAGATTAGATCCTGACTAGATATTATAGCATTTTCTATTACATCTAAATTCCAAACCTATCAAACAAATTCCTAGAAAGATGCATCTGTAAATTGCTTTATTGGTCAAGGATGAACTAAACAAACTACTAGACATTGGATTCATCAAACCAATTGACTATGCATAGTGGATTTACAACCTTGTGCTAGTGACAAAACTAATAGGTGGCATCTACATTTGTATAGAATTTCAAGGCTTAAGCAAGGCATATCCTACGGATGACTTCCCTTTTCCAAACATTGACATAATCATGGAATTGACAACTGGATATGAGATGTTGTCCCTCATGGATGGATTCTCGGGATATAATCAAGTCAAAACAATGCTAGAAGACCAACATAAGAAAACTTTCACTTGTCCATGGGGAACTTATTGATGGAATGTCATGCTTTTTGGACTTTAAAATGTTAAAGCTACATATCAATGTTCCATGACCACTATTTTCCATGAGCTCATGCATACTCTAATGGAATATTATGTAGATGATCTATTAGCAAAATTATTGACCCATGGTGACCATTTAAGAGTTTTGGACAATATATTAAAGATACTAGAAGAATATAAAGTAAGACTCAATTCGAAAAAGTGTGTGTTTAGAGTAAGATCAAGAAAACTCCTGGGTTATATAGTTTCTAGAAGAGGAATTAAAGTGGACCTAACAAAAGTCAAAGCTATAATGAAAATTCCTCCACCAGCCAACATACGTCAACTACGAACACTTCAAGGATGACTCCAATCTATCAGATGATTCATAGCACATTTGGCTTACAAGATACATCCCTTCCAATATTTACTCAAAAAAGGGGTACCATTTGTATGGACAGATAAATGTCTAGAATTTTTTCAATAGATCAAGGATTATCTACTGACACCACTAGTATTAATGTCACCTATTGATTAGAGACCTATCAACCTATCTATTTTAGCAACTACATCTACATTAGGGGCATTTCTTACACAAAATAATGAGGAAAGGGTATGTGCAGGATCATGATGAGCCAAAAAGGGGTGATATGATGGGTATGTGTAGGGTATGTGACTTATGACTTTTTTTAATCCAAAATTGATGAAACAAAAAGGGATTTTAAAGGAGAGTCTCAGCTTTACACCAATATAAATTACGCTTTACTTTTAATTTAGTAAATAATTATTATTCATTTTCTATTTGAATTATGACTAGAGTCCTGATTGATAGGCTAATTGAAAAAAAATTATAGGTTTGAAACAATATCATATTTTTTGAATTTGAAACATTTGTCACATTCTATGCTTCACATAATATAGGATTAAAAAAATAAATTTCATGAAGTTCTCACTGCTAAGGTGGTATAGACATACTGAGTTTTTATATTTTTTTGTTTGTAATAAAAATTTCTAATTAATTATTTACCTAGAAAAAATTACAAAAATATGCATCACATCGACATGAGTCCTCTACTTATATATAAATTATTATAAAAAATATTATAATTTATTGTGGTTAGGCAGTCAAACAGACAACTTTTTCTTTTCTTTGAAATTTAAGTACTAGTGCATTGAAATTTTAAATTTTCACAAATAGATTTTTTTCTTAAAAATAAACCTAGTAGTTTAGACGTCAATTTGCTATAGATTCTATTCTTACATATTTTTGAAATAATATAGATAACTTATTGAAATTTTTACTTCAAGTTGCCTAACTTTGATTTTTTTGAATTTTTTGCCACTTAAGGGCCTGTTTTTTCCATGATACCCAAAAGTTGTGAACAAGTAGTATACTATATCAGCCACACCTTGGTTGGTTATGAACTAAATTATAGTCCAATATAGCATGATTGTCTTGTGGTAGTCTTTTCTACTCAAAGACTAAGGCACTACATGTTGAATCATCAATCAAAGTTGGTCACCAAGATAGACTTATTAAAGTATCTTCTTAGTATCAACGATTTGATAGGACAAATAGCTAGTGGTTCATGATACTCAATGAATATTATATTTAGTATGATGAAAGAAAAGTGGTAAAAGGACAAGTCATTGTCAATCAAATTGTGGATGCACCAACTAAGGTTGATCACCCATTAGTCTCATATTTTTTAGATGAATCCATTTTCACTATAGACACACAAATGACATGGAAGCTATACTTTGATGGATCTCACACAAACCATGGTTCCAGAGCATGCATACTATTTGTCACCCCTCAAGGTGATACTATTCCAAAGCCATTTAGAATTGTCTTTCCATGTAAAAACAACATTGTAGAATATGAGGCCCTCCTTACAAGCCTTTGTATGGCAATAAAATGGAAGATCAAACATTTACAACTATATAGTGACTCTCAGCTTGTAATCCAATAAGTCAATGATGATTACAACACCAAGGACGAAAAAATCACTCCATACAAATGAATTGTGGATCTAGCTTCAAATAGTATCTTGACATAATCCTCTTTCATTAAGTACCCCGTATTTAGAATAAAGTAGCAAATGTTATGGCTACCATTGAATCTCTATTGGACATACCAAATAATGTGCCTTAATTCAAGTTTCTGGTAGAATAGTTGTTGGTCCCTACCTTTGATATCCCAAAATCTAAGATGGTTTGAGAACTTGTCAATCCCAATTCCCCATGGTACCAACACATATATTACTACCTCCATGACCATGTCCTTTCCCCTGAAATTTTTGCAAACCAATGTAGGACATTAATGCGCAGTTCCTCCAAGTACACCATTGTTAGTGACACCCTTTATAGACATACCCTAGAAAATTCCCTTTTGTGATGTGTCTATGCAAAAGAAGCACAAACAACCTTCTGTGAGGTACATGAGAGTATATGTGGATTCCAATCATGATAACTAGTTAGTATTGGCCTACAATAGAAAATGACTCCTATCATATCAAGATATGTGTGTTAGATCCATGGAGAATTGATACACACACCAACACAAGAATTGTGCCTAAGAACATCACCAAGGCCCTTTTCCCAATGAGAAATTGACCTCATAGGTAAGATTCATCCCACCTCCTCGAATGATCATAAATTATCATTACTGCAACTGAATATTTCACTAAGTTGATTGAAGCCATTCCTATGACATTCATTACCGACAAAAAAATTTACAAGTTTATCTTCAACTATATCATTTTTCGGTATGACATCCATTAGTCCATTATCCCTAACAATGGTTGACGATTCAAAAACCAAGAAATATGTCACCTTTGCAAGAAGTTCCACATCCAACACCATTTTTCCACTCCATACTACCCACAAGGTAACAACCAAGTTGAGGTGTATGATAAAAGAATCCTTAGAATCCTTAAAAAAGACTATCAGTTATGCTGGTTGTGACTAGGACCGCCAACTTAACCCGACCTTATGGGCCTACCGTACTAGCATCTGCACTCTCGCTAGCACCACTCAATATTCCCTAGCTTTTGGTTTTGAAGTTGTCCTATCTATCAAGATCCAACTTTGTCCCCTAAGGGTATCCATGTAAGGGCATATTGGCGATGAGGAATACCGAGTCTCAAGGTCACATGATTTGGAACTTTAATATTAATGGAGATAGAAAAAATTGGACCATCTTCACACATATCATAATTGCCTCGATTTTAGCTACAATAAGAAAGTCTTGAATTGAAATTTTGACATTGGTGACCTGTTCTTAATGGAGAATCTGAAGAATCAAGTAGAACAAGAAAATCCAGGAAAGTTTCAGTTGAATTGGTTGGGTCCCTATATTATCATAGAAGTATTTGGATAAAAAACATACCAACTTTCAACTCCTAAAGGGGAACCTTTGTCAGAACCTATTGATTGTGTTTTCTGCACAACAACAACCTAGATAGAATATGATATCCTATCTCTCTTGAAAGGTAAATCTCTATCGGCCAGCCACAAGAGATAACCCCAAGGTCTCTAATGTCAGGTCTTGACAGTGCATAAACAACTCAGTAACAAAATGTGAAAATGCTGGTAATCACAATGGGACCTTACTACAAGCAAAATACTGAATTGATTTTATCAGATCTAACAACCTGATCATGCTTCAATCTTAGATCTAACCTAATAAATCAAAGAAACAACAAAAGATAAGGGTTTCAAAGAGATTTCTAAATTTAATACTACTCCTAAGACTAACAATGAAAATGACCAACACTCAAAATGGACCAATCCCTCAAAACTAATCTCTGCTTGATGAAGATAAATCTGCAATCTCATAGAAAACAGTGCAATCTTCTGAGGTGTTCATATTTTCAAATCATGAACATTCATTCAACAACCCAATTGTAGTTGAAATAAAAAAATCCTCACAATCAAACTAAGCACACTAAATATGAAGTCCAGGCTAACTTTGCAAAGCAACTAACAATCAATTGGTTGTGAAAAGTATGGACTGAAGGATTGCTGCAACATTCAGGTATTGAATCACAAACATTATTGAACCAAATCTAATCTAAATGTTAACCTTCTCAAAGAAATTTTAAAGATAGAATGACAAGAACCATGCAAGATAGGAGAAAATAAGTATGGCACCAAATCACAATGTCATTTCTTGTATTCAAATTGTCCACTGTAGCAACAATTCCAACTTTCTGTTACAACATTTGCTTGAGAACAAATACTTCCTAACTTACTCTACTTCTAACTATTCCTCTCTATTCTACTATCTGACTATTATCTCTAACTTTTCTAACTTTTAACAAAGAGGCGAAATGCCCAATAAATAGAATTATCCCAGAAACCTGTCGGCTAGGCAAGGGTTTCATAGCATTAACTCGGCACAACAACCTGGACAAGACAGTCTTCGAAATGGGTTGAATAGGCATTAAATGCATGTCCCTTCCAAGTCAGTCTGATGGCTGTCATGTAGTTTAGACCAATGTGCGGGAAGCTAATAGGGAAGCCCAAATCGCGGCACAACCTATCATGAAATCCCTTCCCTGTTATCCGTGCTCAGACCTAGCACTTCACGAACTTTCAAGAATGCCCCATCCAGGCTAGCTACTGGTGGCAAGGGAAAAACCCTAAGTCATCTTTCGATGGATGCAATCTCATCCATTGAGTGTTTGACCGACTTATCCCAATCTACCTTATACACCAAATACTTATCAATAACTGCAATGTAGGTGGCTGCATCATCCAGCTGGTGCTCAAAAAAAGAGCCACCATCAAGTGGCACATAAACATCCTACCACCATTCTCTCAACTGCTCCAGGATCAAATACTTGGGAGCAATCTTCCTTCTTCCCATCATTATCTAAAAAAAAACAATGCAACCATTATAGAAACCAGCTAGGGTGTCATCAATGTGTCTTCTCTGTTTGTAAATCTTTTTCAATACTTTATGCCTGATTTGCAATACCTCAAACCACTCCCATGGTTTGGAAGCTCTAGAAGAAGGAAGGATCCCGTCACTCACCAACCTATCTTGAGTGTACTCCATAATAGTCTTGGTTTTTCATAGTAGGAGGTCGGTGTCTCCTTTATCTTATGCTATTACCTACTAGATTCAGCCTACATCCATCAAGAAAACCACAATAAAAACCATAGGAAACCAATGTTAATCCATCAATACATCGTTAGAATGCATCTCATGCAACCAAAGTGCCATTAAATGTCATATGAAATGATCACACAAATTTTGGGTTTCGGGGCCATCCGTGGAATTTGAGGTAGAGAGGAACTTCAGGAAATTCCTGACTGATCAGATTCCAACGGAATAACCAAGAAACACCTACTTAACTATCAAATCTGATCATAATCAATCAATAAGTCACATGGAATAATCAATGAATGCATCATAAACCATAAACAAATCCAATTATCTCTCATTCCATTACATTCCATCAGATTTTAGAAAAAATCATCCAAGAATAATTTTCGCGAAGAATGGGCCAGAGAAGGGACTTCGAAAGATCAGGGAGGCACCAGATTTCAGGGAAATCTAGACTCGGAGGAAGTCCGCGGATAGGGTGAGGTTCCGAACCAACTAGTGCAAAAGCATATCTCTCGGCCAGACAAAGTTCATTCAGAATAAGGTCACACCAAGGGGTGGCATGTCTCCCTGACCGTCGATGAAGAAATCATGTCAATGCGAGATCTTCTTCAAGGTGAAGTCATGGCGAACCATTTCAGTCTCACCGACTGTCAGGGTCCAGTGAATACTTCGGTCAGACAAGAGTTTTCGATATGAGGTCCTGGCGAAGTTGAGGTGTCTTGCCGACCGGAGATAACCACATCGATATGACCAATGGGTAGTCGGGGTAAGGTTTCAAAAAATTTCCTTGGCCTCACCTACTAGCGATATAACATAAGAGTCCTTTAGTGTGAGAAAGACACTGTCACAGTGAACATATGGACTTAGGAGGGCTTTCGGTGAAATGTTTTGAGTTCAGCTAGAGGTCCCAACGACTACATAATGTTTCGCCGATGTAGAGTTCTATCGGTATAACCTCTGGCTGACAATATGTGGTCTCCCGAAAAAAGATCTGGGCTAGTTAAGAAAAGAAGGCCTCACTATGAAGTCCTGGTGACCGTTAGGAGTCTCACCGAAAGAGAAGGTCTCGACAAGAGTAGTGAGCTCACAGAAAGGTCTCTCTGACTAGACAGAGTCACCCCAACTTTGAAGGGCACCTGACGAGAGCAGGATATGTTCGGCGAAAGGTCTCACCAAAAGGGGAGGTCTCAGTTAAGGGAATCTGGAAGGGATGGATTACCCCGCAGGGATGAAAAATCCTGCACTATGACTCAAAGTCACGACTTATCCCAATCATTGAATTAACCATGAATTTCCAACATTTAAAATTAGAGCAAGTCAGGGATGGTCCTTCAGAAGGTTTTCTCTAGGTTCTAAGCCTATTCAGGAGCATACTCAAGACAAAATACGTTGCCCTAGGTTAAAATCCCATATGTCTGCCATTAAAGCATAGGTGAGCTTACGACTACGGTAATTCAAATGTCGACACCATGCTAGGGGAAAAAGACATCATGATTCTCAAGTAAGTTCACTAAAATGAAAATAAGCCAACAAACTCAAAAATTGATTGAGGGAACATAAATTAATCAAACGCTACATAACCCTAGTCATGAAACATCCAAATATTCAAGAATTCAAGTCCCAGAAGCTCTTATAATATCAATGCGCTATCCAAAATCATCAATTCAAAGCAAAGCAACCAAACACATACCATCACAAAGCAGAAATTCAATCCTAGAATCAGCAAATGCGAAGAGAAGGGTGTCCACGAAGAATAGGGGCACAAACGCGCAAGAAAACGCCACCAAATCGATCAATTCAAAGCCGAATGCCCCAAAATCCCAACCAATCACTCGCAAGAAAGCACTTCTCAGCTCAACGAGGACAAATAAGAAGAAGGATGGCATAAAAGACCTCAGAATCAAGTAAAATACATCCCTCAGAACACACACGGAGCCATTAATGCAGTCGATAAGACAACTAGAGAAGGAATTCAGGAATCCGACAACAGGGCGAAATCCAGGAAGATCCAGCCCACGCGGAAATCTATGAATACTGAAAATCCCTGAACAATAAGGGTCCAGCCAGAATCCAAGCGGGATCCGAGAAAATCTTACCAGGGCTGAAAATCCTGAATCTAAGCAAAAGCCCGAAACTTGTCCAGAACTTAAGATTTTTAATGAGTAACTTGGGGAAACACTTAGGCATTCAAGATAAAAAATTTAAGCACATGCCTAGGTAAGAAAAAATCTCAAAAGAAAGGGCCAAAAGACCAAAATTGAAGCAAAAGAGGGTCCCTGCTTCAAGCGGGGCATGTGTGTGAAAACTGCACAACAAATGGCGACTTCACTGGGAAAATGCTCTAGAGCATTTGGTGATGAACAGGAATCGATAACCTATAATCTCTAGTTTCAATCTCACCATCAAAAAAACAAGTCAGAATGCAAGGATTCAAAGAATCAAAACCAAAAGTGTAGATCAAACCTTCCATAAGCTGAAAATCCAAGTGTGTGCAAGTGAGTTCATTACCTTCCTTAAGCTACTATAGAAACCAAGTTCATTCAAGCCAGGCTATGTAAGGATTCTAACTTCAAAAGCAATCTAGATAGGGCCTCGCTGCAAATCAGGCATCCATAGCCCCGACGAGGTTATCGCTATGACTCTCCTAAACATAGCTCTACTACCAGCTAGGCATTCATAGCCCCGGTAAAGATATTCAGATACCCCTTATAAGTTGAATTTATTCTTTGATATTCAATTTTTTTTTTTTCTTTTTTTGCTATTCATTATATGTCTCTTTCATTTCAACTTGTGAACAATGAAGCTCACACTCAGGGCTAAGAACCACAGTGGTGATGAAGCAGAAATAGGATTTTTCACCTACCAAAACTTCACAAGGATTCCCATAGTGACATTAGGATTCTTAAGATATAAGAGAGATATAAAATTTTAGAGTATTTCAAGTTCAAATCCACACCAGTGACTCATCTTCCTTAAACCAAATGTTTAGACTATCGGACGATAGCAAAGACATCAACCATCCTTTCAGGATGCAAGACGACAGTCCACCAACAAAATAATTAGAACAATCCCAGAAAATTACACACTTGTTGCCCAGATGCAACACATCCCGACGGAAACAGAGAAACCCCCCCCAAAGCAAGAGCAAAAGCAAAAGAAACAAAAAAAAAGAAAACCAAAACGGAAAGGAAATCTAATCTAACTATATACAAGAAAAGAGCAAAGCTCAAGAAGAAATAATTCTTCAAATACGCCCATTGATACGTAGGGATATCCTCTCGGAGAGTTTTCAATCGGGCATTATCTCCCAAGATTTCTGAGATCTGGTAAGGGCCAAGCCAAAGTTTATCAAAATTTCCGTGCTCTCCCTTACGTGGTCATGGGCTTTATCCCAAGTAAAGAACCAAGTCAAAATCCTAAAAGCTTTAACCTTGGCTCTCTTAAACCATCTCTTGATGTAATACTCCCATGTTTGCTGACTCATTAGATACTCTTGATACTTTTGATCTTGTGGATACTCTGTGATGCTCTATGTGGTGGATTTATATTTGATCATGTGTGGTTTCTTAGTTAATTTGCTTACTGCTCTTTACATTATGTGTGACAGTTGATGATACATTATTCATTGATGATTTGATTCGTTATGCAATGGTGTCCTTTAAATTTATATGCGATAATGTAATTTCATGATATTATGTTTACGATGACATGTTCAGTATTTATGGTGGAAGGACGGAGTAGTACCACTCACTTGCGAGTGCCCTACTACCCCGCTATTTCCTTTCACCATGTGTTTTCAGTGGAGATTATATGTTACTTGACGTTTATCTGTTTGCAGGAATTGCAGGATTAAAAGTCTCGATTCCACCTGCTTCGGCAGGACAGGGTGAGCACAAAATAAACCCAACGGGTATGATGTTGTTAAAGGAGTTGTTAAGGAAGAATTCCCGACCCAAGTCCGTCATTTCGTATGAGGTTGTTGAATCATATTGATCTGATTTTGTCTTGATATTTCGATTGTTTTGAGTTAAATGATTTATTTAATTTATTTATGTTGGTGATAGTTAATTTAATTATTTTAGAATTAAAAGATTAAGTTAAAGTTATTTTATTAATTATGAGTTAGTAAGTATTAAGGTTTAATTATATTTTAATTAAAAGTTAATTATCTATGAAAAACTTGTTTTAATTAAAATTTAGAATTGAGTGGTGGTAATTTAAAATAAATAAATAAACAAATACATAAATAATACTAAATTAAAGTTGAGAATGAATTAGTTTTTTTTTTTGAAATCTTCTCAATGAGAACTAAGAGGAAGAGTCCGGGTGGTTGAAATGGGATTTGGGGGTATTCTTTCAAAAAGAGGGCCTGAGAATTGGTTTCTAAGGAGAAGCCAGAGGATTTTGAAGGCGAAGGGAGGAGGGAAGTGTTGGTGTTGGATTTCTTTACGTACCTGTACATTGGTGTTGGATTTTTTCAATGTACCGTGAGGATGCCGTGTTCTTTGAAATTTTTGTTCTAGTTGTTATGTGCTTGGTTTTGTTTTACATTGTTTGGCTGTATTATTTGGTGAATGATAATTTCTGGTAGGGATGAGTACTGTAATTTAAAGAAAATTCCTGTCTGTTGAAATCGTGCAAATTTCTCTTAAATCCTAGATAAAATGTTGTTTAGAGTTATTCAATACAAAATATTGTATATTCATGGTTGATAAAGAATTATTGCTTGAGAGCCAACCCAGATCTGGAATTATCATTGTTCAGAATAAATATTGGATTTCTGTTGAACTGGGACTAGGGTGGAGTAGTTTTTATTCGAACAAAGATAAGGATAATTATGCTTTTGTATTGGTTTGAAAGTAATGTATTTCTTCAATTTGTTTAACGGATAACCTCAGAAATGTGGCTAATACGTGGTTCAGACTCCCCAAAAATGGGATGGTTGTTGCTTAATCTTACACCCCAGATAGAACTCTCGTTCGCCACTTAGTATCTCGTGATCTTATAAGACATGAATTGAATTCGTGAATAGTTATCTGAACCCGAAATGCAGTTCTATCCTCGGCCACACCCTTATGCTCCTATTTTAACATTTATTCATATGTTTAATAAATCGCTTTTTCTCACTTGTAAGGCAAATTTTTGGAATTATGTGGTCTATTGAATCAGTCATTGAAAATTTGAAAACATGATTTATTCTATGAATTTTGTATTCTTCTAATAGGAAACTATAAACCCGGGTATGCACAAGATTCCCTGCTTTGTGCCTATGTTTTTGCCCCCGATTTAGGACTTCTCGTGGAGTTTGTGTGAGGAGGCTGGCAAAGGACCATACTTCCCTCGTCCTCCATTTCCTGGCTACACATAGGTCTCCTATTTCCCCTCACGCCATGCATAACGCCCATTTGATCATTCAATTACAAGGCTCACCCGTGACAGCAGGTTTCATTATTAGTCCTTCCATATGCATAATACTCATTTAATGTGTCCAAGTTAAGGAAATGAATTTCCATTTGCTTTTTTCCAAGACTCACTTTAATTTTGTATACACATATAGTTTTAGCTCTCAGCATAACAACCAGCTCTATTGAATACTCTAAAACAAAAGTGGAACCATACCCTGCAAAGGCATGAATTTTGTCACCTCTAAGGAAATACTCATCTTCTGGTCAGCCATAGTTACTGCTAGTTTATGGGGTTAGTAATTTTATTCGGGCTTAGACTTTTGTTCATAGTGATTCCGTATTATACCTGCCTTTTCGGGATTGTACTCGGGGAATATGTGATTTTTTGTGTGCGTGATATTGCAAATTTATATGTTTTAATATGGGGTTCGTTTCATAATAAGTTTGTTTGGTAATAAATTTGAGTTATAGGTAACTAATTAAGTAAACAATTATATATGTCTACATAGATATATTATTGGGGTTAATTTTAATATCTATATTAATATTAATGTTAATATTCACTCATATACACAAATATGTGTAGATTTATATAAATATCTTGTAATTCAATTGTGATGGCTTAGTAACATAGTATGGTAGGAGTTTAGCTTTACCATTATTTTTATTCGAATGTGGTATCTATTCTTTTAAGAAAACAAATATAACGGTGAAACATAGCCTTAAATTAGATGTTTTAATTAAATGGAATTTTTGAGTATTGAATTACATTTTGATGTGAATTATTCCATGTTTCAAGACGTGTTTTTGTTGTATTATTGTTAATGATTCTTGTGAGTTATATCGTTTCATGAATGATGGGAATGAGAATTTTCTTTTGTTGGGGAAACCTAGAAGTGTAACGTTCTTGTTAGGAACCTGAGTGATTCCAGAGGTGGGATAATGTGGCTCTTTTGTTTTGTTTTAAATTAGATTTTTGGTGATGCTATTGGATCGGTTATACGTTTGGATTATACCAATCTATGAATGAGTTTCCTTGTGATTGGTGAGATGGTCATGCCTCACATTGATTATCATTTGATTCAGTTCTTTATGTGGTACTATCCTTGATGTTATTGTTTTGTAGTTGAGTGTTTAGAGGGAGTGGCTCTAAGTGGGTGGTCGGCGCACAAAGGGGCACCAGGATAGCCCTCGTTAGAGTAAATTTAATAAGTGATAATTTAAAGCAATTAACTAGGGGTGGGTAGTAACACACTAAAAGATAAATGTTGCCTCATCCGCCTTTTAGTGCTACCACGGACTAAAGGGGATTGAGAAGGCCGTGGTTGGCATAATCGTTGCCTTGTCCTCGCGAAAGGTAATGGTTCCGCATGAGCAACCCTATGGGGCGGTTCCTTGAGATAGGTAGCCTGGATAACCATAGATGGAGGTGGCTCCTAGCGCTCAGTTGTCTGGATAATCCGTCCGTAGATGGAGGCGGCACCTTGCAATAGGTAGTATGGAGAATCCATGTTAAGCCATGCGATGACACTCTCCTCTAACATTCTTATTTATGTTGTCTTTTGGAAATCCTCTGGAATTGGTCACTTGTCTTGTATTGATGATTTTTGTTATTGTTTGAAATTTGAGTGCTTTTATGTGTTGTATGATTTCATTTAGTTGGTTGTGAGTCTTTGCCTTGTTGGTCTTGGTCGGGAACCCTTCCTTAGCAACTCCTAGCACGGGGGTGGTCGGGTGGATCGTGTTTCGCACCCCGTTGGGATTCTCTCTTTAATGCAGGTTCATCTTTCAGTGTTGAGTTGCAGTATCAGTGGATTCTTGCTCGTGGGTTCCAGATTTATGTATTTATGTTCTTTTATTGATGTATCATTCCTACCTAGTTGGGAAAGTCTTGTATATTATTGCACATGGTGCTATTGTAATGTAATATTATGATGATGCATTGTACTTTTATTGTAAACTTGGTTATGAGAAGATTTATAATGATTGTAACTTTGGATATTATTCGATCTTATGGCTTTATTGTTGTTACTGATGTAATTATACTTATAGATGTATGTATGTATGATTTATGTAATGGTTAGTTAGATGTTCATGTTGTTAAGAGTTAGTTCTTAAGTAATGTCCTCGTGTTCCTCAAAGGATTAAGTTATGCAATTTGATTAATGGTTATGTTATGTTATTTACTATTCTCTCCTATGTAAAAAAAATAAAATTTTTGGTTGCATTTTACTTAATTCCTTTGGGGTTGCGTGTCAGGGCGTTATAACTTGGTATCAGAGCCAAGGTTGCTAACGCTGGGTCCTTTGGGTAGTTGGTGTCCGTTAGGAAACCTTTGTGTTAACTTTGATCTTACATACTATAACTGTGTGTAGGATCATGCCTCGAGCTAGAAGGCATGGCCGTGGAAGAGGCCGAGGTGGTGGTCGAGCAGTCAGTCATCATAGTCCAACTCCACCAAGTTTCCATGGTTCTGGACATGAGGAAAATTTAAATCCTCAAAGTAATCCACCAGTGGGTGACCAGAATCCAGGATAGCCTAGTTTGGATGGTCAGTTGCAACATCTATTAGGAGAGCTCCTTGATCATTTGGGACCTAGGCGTCAGGAAGAATCATAGATCGAGAGAGAAAGGGAAAGATTTCCAAGGCACAGGGATGCTCCAGCAGATCAGGACGCAGTAATTGCAGGGCATATGAGGGATTTGTTGAGAGCTCACCCTCCTACCTTCGATGGCTCGGGAGGAGGCTTGGAAGCAGAAACCTGGTTGATAGATTTGGATCGTTGCTTCACAATGCAACCTTTCGGTAGCAATACCAAGGCTCGGTGTGCAGTGATGCATTTGCGGGGTTTCGCCTCTACCTCGTGGAGGTTGGAAGAATAGAAGTTGCACTTCGATATCAGTGTGGTTACATGGGAATTGTTCTTGGATAGGTTCAGGGCTTGGTTTCTCTCGGATCATTGGAGGCAGCGTAGAGCCGATGAGTTTCATGATCTTAAGTAGATGTCTATGTCTGTGGAGCAGTATGAACGGTGGTTCTATGAACTCAAGCAATATGTTGGGATTAATCACGATGAGGGGTTGCTTGTTCAGCATTTTGTTCGGGGTCTGAATGCCCGTATTAGTGGTGGAGTGAGAGTCTTCGAGCCAAAGACAATGGAGGTGGCAGTGGAAAAAGCTCGGTTGGTAGAGGAAAACTTGGCTATGGCTCTTGGAGGGCATGTTGGAGTTCAGATCGGCAGTGCTCCAACACCAAGTACAGGTTCTAGAGGTGGGCAGTCTCAGTTTGTAGGGCCTTCTAGGAAATTTTAGACACCATCCAAGGGTGGTTCACACTAGCAGTAGTCTCAACCCAAGCAGAATAAATCACAGGCTCAGTAGAGGGACAGGTTTAAGGGCAGGAAATTCTGAAGTTGGCAGCGAGATAAATCTGATCATTCTATACAGCCTGCACAAAGTGCACAGTCGGCACCATCCAGAGGTAGCTTTCAGTAGTCAAATGCACTGTCTAGGGTTAGAGGCTTTGGGAGAGGTACAGGTTGCTTCTCGTGTGGGCAGCAAGGGCATATTGCCAGACAGTGTAAACAGAAGAATACTTCAAAATTTATTCAGAGGCCAGCTATTTCAGAGCCTACAGTAGGTGATGCGGGGAGAGCTCATCAGATTTTTGCAACAGTGGATAATCGGCAAGCTGAGCATCAAGGTACTATGATCGAAACATCAGGTGTGTTGAAGGGTACTAAAGTCTCCATACTTTTTGATTCTGGTGCTTCTGATTCATTTATATCTCCTTCTGTTGTGGAGCGATGTGGTTTGGTGGCATCTAGGCAAGGCATAACTTGGCAGGTTGAGCTAGCCTCTGGGTCAAAAGTTCTGGTAGAAGAGTTTGTTTAGGGTTGTAAGTTAGATTTGGGAGCCTTTTCAACTTAGGTGGACCTTCGGATTTTACCCCTGGGCTCATATGATATAGTCTTGGGAATTGATTGGTTGTGTTCGCATCGTGCTTTGTTGGATTGTCACCGTAAGGCAGTGCGGTGTATCGATGATTTTGGAAAGGAGGTGGAGATCGTGGGCACTTAGAGGCCTATTTCTTTGCGGATGATCTCTGCCATGCAGTTAAAAAGGTTGTTCTGGTAGGGTTGTCAGCTCTTTGCGATAGCAGTGCATGATCTCGAGACTGATGATAGTCGAGAGAAATCATTGGATGATTATCCTCTTCTTAAGGGGTTCGCCGATGTGTTTCTGAGTGAGATACCTGGAATGCCGCCTAAGCGGGATATAGATTTTTGGATAGACCTAGTACCTGGAGCTGAGCCTATCTCTCGGGCTCCGTACCGAATGACCACGCAGGAACTTCAGGAACTCCGTCTTCAGTTGGCAGAGTTGATAGCAAAAGGGTTTATCCGTCTGAGTGCCTCTCCATGGGGAGCACCCGTGATTTTCATGAAGAAGAAAGATGGTTCTTTCCATCTATGGATTGATTATAGACAGTTGAATAAAGTAACAGTGAAGAATCGTTATCCCCTGCCCAGAATAGATGATCTCTTTGATCAGATAAGAGGGGCAAAGATATTCTCCAAGATTGATCTGAAGTCCAGATATCACCAGTTGAGGATTGCAGAGCAGGATATTCATAAAACCACATTTTGCACTCGATACGGACATTACGAGTTCACAGTGATGCCATTTGGGTTGACGAATGCGCCTTCAGTATTCATGAGTTTGATGAATGGGGTGTTCAGGACCTTTTTGGATAGATTTGTTCTTGTGTTCCTCAATGATATTTTGATCTATTCTAGGTCTATAGAGGAACATGAGGAACATCTCAAGCAGGTATTGCAATGTTTGAGGGAAAATCAGTTATATGCCAATTTGGCAAAGTGTGACTTTTACAAGACTGAAGTTTAGTATCTTGGCCACGTCATCTCAGGTGAAGGGATCTCTGTGGACCCTACAAAGATTCAGGCTATTGAGGATTGGCCCGTACCTTCTAACGTCTCAGAAGTTTGTAGTTTCATGGGTCTTGCAGGTTATTATCGGAGGTTTGTCCAGGGATTTTCTAGGATTGCGCATCCTATTACTTCTCTCCAGAGAAAAGGGAATAAATTTTTGTGGTCGGATAAATGTCAGCAGGCTTTTCAGACTCTTAAGGAGAAGCTGACTAGTGCACCTATCTTGGTAGTACCAGATCTTGCAGGAGAGTTTGTTGTGTGTACTGATGCCTCCTTGGAAGGCCTAGGAGCTGTTTTGATGCAGGAAGGGCATGTAATTGCATACAAATCCCAGAAACTTAAAGATCATGAATTGAACTATCCTACACATGATCTTGAGTTGGCTGCGGTGGTTCATGCTCTGGTTAGATGGAGACATTTTCACTTGGGGCATCAATTCGAGTTGCATACAGATCATCGTAGTCTACAATACATATTTACGCAATCGAATTTGAATGCTAGATAGAGGAGATGGATGGAATTTTTATGCGAGTATGATTTTGAAGTAAAACATATTCAGGGTAAGGAGAATGTGGTAGCTGATGCCTTGAGCAGGGGTAGGCATGAGATTTCTGCTATGACTCTGGGGATTGATTTGAGGAGTCAAATCCTCAATGCTCTCTCTTCAGACAGTTGGTATTCTGAGGTGAAGTCTGAGATCGAGTCAGGACGGTCTCTCGAAGGAAAAATTGTTATGTACTCATTGGATTCTGATGGTGTTTTACGTTATTCAGGATGTATGTATGTACCTCCTACAGAGGGTCTTCATACTCTAATTCTGACTGAAGCCCATAGGGCACCCTATTCGGCACATCCAGGAGTTAAGAAAATGTATGCAGATCTACGTTCATTATATTTTTGGGCAGGAATGAAGTGGGATATCACTGATTTCGTAGCTAGATGCCTGGAGTGCCAGAGGGTTAAGGCAGAACATCATCATCCGGCAGGATTACTACAACCTAATCCTGTTCTCGAGTGGAAATGGGATATCATTTCTATGGATTTTATCGTTGGTCTACCCATGTCTTCTAGGCGACATGATGCGATCATGGTTACTGTGGACAGTTTAACTAAAGTAGCTCATTTCTCTCCTATCCGATCAGCTTATACTGCGTCTGTAGTAGCGAGGATTTTTATGGACATAGTTCGATTACATGGTATACCACGGAGGATCATATCTGACAGAGATCCAGTGTTTACATCGGCACTATGGACTTCCTTGCAGCGGTCTCTAGGGACTCAGTTGAATTTTAGCTTCGCCTATCATCCTGAGACTGATGGTCAGACTAAGAGAGTTAATCAGGTGCTAGAGGACATGCTCCGCATGTATGTCATGGATCAACAATCTCGTTGGGAGGAGTATTTGCATTTGGTTAAGTTTTCCTACAATAATGGTTATCATAGCTCCATTGGCATGGCACCTTTTCAGGCGTTGTATGGTCGTCCTTTCCGCACCCCTTTGAGTTGGGATCGGTTAGAGGACAGGGTTCTTCTTGGACCTGACATGCTTTGAGATATGGAGCAGCAGGTGGCTTGTATCAGAGAGCATCTTAATGCAGCGCAGGATAGGCAGAAAAAGTATGCAGATGCTCACCGTGTTGATCGGCAGTTTGCTGTTGGGGATCGTGTGTTTCTCCAGGTGCGTCCACGAAAGAGTCCTATCCGTTACGGAAAGGGTTCTAAGTTGGCACCCCGTTTTGTTGGGCCTTTTGAGGTGTTAGAGAGAATTGGACCTGTTGCCTACCGCCTAGCCTTGCCACCTAGCCTATCGTAGATTCACGATGTTTTCCATGTTTCTGTTTTGAGGCCTTATTTTCCTGATGTTACTCATGTGCTGGATTGGAATGCTTTGCAGGTCGAGGACGGACAACTAGCTCTAGAGCCCGTGGCCGTGCTTTAGCGTCGGAGTCTCGCCCTCAGGGGTAGAGATATTGAGCAGGTGCGGGTCCAGTGGGATCCAAATGATGAGACCTCGGCGACTTGGGAGGATGCATCTCTCATTAGGGAGGCTTACCCTTATTTGTTCTCTGGCTTCCAGGAGTAAGCCATATCCTAGGGGGGAGGATGTAATACCCCCATGTTTGCTGATACATTAGAGACTTTTGGTACTTTTGATATTGTGGATACTCTGTGATACTCTATGTGGTGGTTTTATATCTGATCATGTGTGGTTCTTAGTTATTTGCTTACTGCTCTTTACATTTTGTGTGACAATTGATGGTACATTATACATAGATGATTTGATTTATTATGCAATGGTGGTTCTTTAAATTTATATGCGATAATGTAATTTCATGGTATTATGTTTATGATGACATGTTCAGTATATTATGGTGGAAGGACGGAGTAGTACCACTCGCTTGCGAGTGCCCTATTACCTCGCTATTTCCTTTCACCATGTGTTTTCAGTGGAGATTATATGTTACTTGATGTTTATCTGTTGCAGGAATTGCAGGATTAAAGTCTCGACTCCACCTGCTTCGGCAGGATAGGGCGAGCGCAAATTAAACCCAACGGGTACGATGTGGTTAAAAAGGAGTTGTTAAGGAAGAATTTCCTGACCCAAGTCCGTCATTTCGTATGAGGTTGTTGAATCATGTGTTGATTTGATTTTTGTCTTGATATTTCGATTGTTCTTGAGTTAAATGATATATTTAATTTATTTATGTTGGTGATAGTTAATTTAATTATTTTAGAATTAAAAGATTAAATTAAAGTTATTTTTTTTAATGATGAGTTAGTAAGTATTAAGGTTTAATTATATTTTAATTAAAAGTTAATTGTTTATAAAAAAATGTTTTAATTAAAATTTAGAATTAAGTGGTGGTAATTTAAAGAATTTTAAAAATAAATAAATAAATATATAAATAATAATTAATTAAAGTTGGAGATTTTTATAGAATAAAATTAGTTATTT
>VDFB02192034.1:0-25835 GCA_007258455.2 Sequoia sempervirens
TACCTTGCTTTGTCTTGGGTAAACCAACTACAAAGTCCATTCTCAAGCATTCCCATGGCCTAGAAGGGATAGGCAGTGGCTGGTATAGGCCTGCATTTGAGGAAGTGCCCTTGGCCTTTTGACATACCACACAACTCTCCACATACCTTCTGACATCTAAGTTCATTCTTGGCCAAAAGTAAAATCTTTGAACCAGTTCCTGAGTTTTGGTGATCCCAAAATGACCACTCAATGCACCATTATGCTTTTCTTGTATCAAGTTTTCCCTAATAGAACCTCTAGGAACACAAAGCTGATTTCCTTTAAACAAAAGATCACTTTGCAAGGTATATTCAACATATTTGCTATGGAAATGATTCTTGTACTCAAGACATACCTTATAAATATCTACAAAGTCTTCATCATCTGCATATAGATCTTTGAAATGATCTATTCCCATGCTCTTCAACTAAATTTCTTGAATTGTGAGGACCCTCCTGCTCAATGCATCAGCCACTTTGTTGAGAGCTCCTTTCTTGTGCTTGATATTGAAGGTGTAAGCTTGCAAATACTCCACCCATTTCATGTGTTTGTGACTCAACTTCTCTTGTGAATTCAGAAAACTAAGTGCTTGGTTATCTGAATACACAATGAATTCCTTGGGAAGTAAGTAGTGCCTCCACTTCCTTAGAGCTTGGACCAAGGCATACATCTCAAGGTCATAAGAAGAATACTTCTTCTTGGCTTCACTTAACTTCTCTGAATGAAAAGCCACCGGTCTGCCCTCTTGACTGAGAACAGCTCCAATAGCTACATTGCTTGCATCACACTCAATGGTGAATAGCTTCTCAAAGCTTGGTAGCACCAAAATAGTTTGGGAAGCTATCTTTTCCTTCAGCAACTCAAAACTCTTGTTAGCTTGCTTATTCCATACAAACTTGGTTTTCATTCCTCCTTTAATGGTATCCAACATGGGAGCATAAATAGCACTAAATTATCTTATGAATTTTCTATAATACTAAGCAAGACCATGGAAGCTTCTTACCTCTATTGTTGTCTTTGGAGTAGGCCAATTGAGAATGGCTTCTACCTTGCTACTGTCCATCTTCAAGTTGCCAAGTGATAGTACAAATCCAAGGTACACCAGCTCTGTTTTGATGAATTCACACTTTTCCAGATTGGTCATCAGCTTCTCCTCCTACAGCTTCTTGAAAATCAACTCAATATGTTGGAGGTGCTCTTCTCTTGTTTTGCTATAGATTAGTATATCATCAAGATACACTACTACAAACTTGCCAATGTAGTCTTTGAGGATTTCATTCATGAGTCTCATGAATGTGGAGGCATTAGATTGCCAAATGGCATACTAGCCACTCATAGAGACCCTCATTGGTTTTGGAAAGCTGTTTTCCACTCATCTCCCTCATGTATCCCAATTCTTAAATCTATCTTGGTATAGTAATTTTGAAGCTCACCTAGACAACAACCATGCATCTTCAATCCTAGGGATAGGGAACCTATACTTGATGGTTATCTTGTTTATTGCCCTGGAATCAGTACAAAGCCTCCATTCTCCTCCCTTTTAGGTGCTAAGACAGTGGGTACTGCACATGGACTAATGCTTTTCCTAATGAGACCTTGGTCAAGAAGTTCTTGAATCTGCCTGGCTATTTCCTCATTTTGTTGAGGTGTCATCTTGTAAGTTGCTTTGTTTGGAAGGGTGGCTCCTAGTATCAAGTCTATCCTATCACTTATGGATCTTTTAGGAGGTAATGTTGCTGGTTGACCACTACTTACAATCCCTTCATAGGTCTTCAACAATTCTTGTATCTCCTTGGGTAACTCTTGCTTTTCAGCTACTTTCTCTTTGCTCACCTCTCTTGGCTTGATCATCACTACATAGCCAACTCCTTCTCCTTCCTCCAAGGCCTTTAAGAACTCTTTTCCACCAGTCATGAGCAGTTTAGAACCTGTTGTCTACACCTCTGTGTCTTCTAACAAAGACTGAATCTTGAAGGTTACATTGTCTTTCTTGAAAGTGTAAGAATTCTTGGCTCCATCATGCACAACTTGGCAGTCAAATTGCCATGGCCTACCTAGGAGCAAGTGGCATGCATCCAGAGGTAACACATCACACAAAACTTTGTCTTTGTACTTGCCAATTGAAAAATCCACCCATGCTTGTTCATTCACCAAGACATGCTGACCCTTATTGAGCCATGTGACCTTGTAAGGATTGTTGTGGGGTATCCTTGTCAACTTCAACTTGTTGACTGCCTCCTTTGAGACAATATTGTCAGTAGAACCTGAGTCTATAATGACCTTACACACTTTCCCCATCATCTTGCACTTTATCCTAAACAAGGACCTTCTTTGGCTTGGCTCTTCTTTAACTGGTTCTTTGATCAAAGTCCTCCTCATCATGAGGTTCTCACCTTCCTCTGAGTTCAATGGTACTTTAGGTTGTTTATTTGCTACAACTATCTCATCTTGAATCAGATTGGTTCTCTTATCTCCTCCATGAGAAGTACTACCTTTCTCTGGACATCTATAGGCCGGGTGTCCCAATTGGTTGCAATGGTAGAATTTCATATTCGCCGACCACTTTCTCTTTGCTGAACCTCGACGAGACTTTACGATGAAATGAATCTGACTTTGTTTCGACTTTGACCGACGACCTCCTTTTGTCCTTTATCTTTTATGAGCCTCGATCTTTTCAGTTATTTATCCATTGACTATTTTGAAGTTTACTAAGCTCATGTCTTCTTGGATAGACCACTTGAGTCCATTTAGGTACCTTGCTAACTTGATACTCTCATCTTCAACCACTTTTGATCTAAGGCACAATTTTTGAAACTCTTCTGTATATGTTTGAACATCCATGTCTTTTTGCCTCAGATTGTGTCTTCTCCTATGCAACTGAACTTCATAATCATTAGGGAGATAGGTCTGCCTTATCTTAGTTACCATTCCTCTCCATGAAACTATGGGACCTTTACCTTCTTTCTCTCTTTCAGATTGTACAAACTTCCACCATGTGAGAGCTACTCCTCTCAACCTTGACTTGGCCACCTTTACCTTTTGGGCCTCTGTTATACCATCATACTCAAAGTGATTTTCAATGCTCTCAATCCAGTCTACAACTAAATCGGGGTCCATTTGTCCACTGAAAAGTGGCACACCTTCCAATGCTTTACCACTCAAAGCTTGCAATGCCTTCAAGAATGGTTCTTCAGCAAGAACAGGGCCAGGCTTTGGAGCTTCCTCCTCCAAATCCTCTTCTTTTTCCTTGGCTTCCTGTTCTTCTTTCTTCTTTATCCTATCCTTCACATTATCTGCTGTCTCTTGGATTTCATCCAAGAGTTTCTCCATTTGAGATATCCTTTCTCTAAGCAACCGATTATCTTCCTCTTGCTCTTCTACCTTTTTTGCTAGCTCTGCATTTGTCACCATGGTTCCTTCCTTTGGTGTGTTCTCTCCTACTGACTTAGTGGGCTGCAACATCAATCACAAGCCTTGAATCCAACCTACCGCTCTGATACCAATATGGTGTATGGTGTATCCTAAGCTTGCTTGCACAACCTTTTAGAGACCTTTCCAATGTCTCCTTCCTAGAACCTGACTCCAATGGTTCTTGTTGAGCTTGGAAGACCAACCAAGCCCTGCTCCAACTCTTCTCTATGAGCTTTCAACTTGTGCTTAGCTTAGGAAGACCCACACCTTCTTTGTAATTGCTTACTCTTCCTTGGACTTAGAAGGATCTAAGTGCCAAATTCTTCATCTGACTTGAACTTCTTGCAGGGGAGCTAGAGACACTGGTTTCTTGCATTTCACCTCCAATTGGATGCATCTTGCTTGGTGTCCAAACTTCAAATCAACCGCTTTCATGAATTTGCCTTGGACAAGCCTAATTCTCTACTAGCCTTTACCAGTCGATTTTTGGCTTTTTGCTCTTGAATTTGACAAATAACCTATCAAAGAAACTTGATTTCCTAATACCCTTTTTGGACTTTTAAATCTTTACTAGGGTTTCAAGCCCCTGTCTCTGCCGTACAGTTGATTCCTATATTCTTGGATTGGAGGGCTAAATTCACCTATCTTCTAGGGTTTCATTGTTTCTTGATTCTAATATGCCTATGATGGATTGATGGAAGTCTCAATCCCCTTAGAATGTGAAGACCTTACCTTGCCCTTCCTGGAACTGTATGGATTCCGTATAGTGGCACCTTTCCCCTGCCTCAGTTCTCAATTTTCCTCTTCCAAACTCCTAACCGAGTAACTAACACTCGCCTAGGGTTTGGTATTACAAACTTTTGCTTGGCCCTCAAAGTTTCCTACTGTAACATATTTACAATGGACTAACTCCACTCCCATATTCCACCAATCTCAGGAGAATCCCGCAGTCAGTGTCTATGGGGGAGTCATTCCAAAACTCACTACTCAAAATAGAGAAAATGAACACCCTACACTCTAATCTAAGAGTTAGAAACAACAAATCTACTCTAAGCAATTTGAAAGCAGAATCAAAGTTACTCTACACTACCTAATGAATACAAATACAGTGATAAAATAGTGAACACAACGTCAATAGAAGCTCTATTGCAAAACACACAGGAATTTCAGTAAAAACACAGAATTCTGCAAACTGTCTTCTATTCCACACCACACAATTTGATTACAATTATCTCTCCCTACTAACTACGAGTCTTCTCCACTTTAGATGCCTTCTCCATCATTCAAGGGCAGTTGCTTGAGCCCTTACTCCTGATTTTAAGGGATTGCACTCCAACTAAAAATGCATGCAACCAAACAAGTTCATCATGTAATCTTGCAACATTCTTGTAACTCTTCCTTCATCCTTCATTATAGGACCTCAATCTCCTTAAACTTGAACCAACAGCTCCTTAACTGTCCCATGGCATCTTTAAACAATGAGGATAGCACACTAAATGCATTATATCCTAACACATGTTGTCCAAAGCTTAATAAAGCAAAACTTAACAACATAACAACATTAGTATGATTGTAGTCCTAATGACCAACTCATCATACACCCCCAAGACCTTCTAAGGTCCAAAACAAACACACTAAAATATTGATTTGGCCAAGATCAGGTACAAGCCAAAATTGTTGTCAAACCAAAATTGAGGTCAGCCTAGGTGCTCCTGCACCAGTTTTTCATTTCCACTTTACACATTTGCTTAGTCATTGGATTGGGGGATTTAGTCTTAATCCCACATTCATTTCATTACATGAATTGTGTGAGTGTTCCTTTTATATTACGAAGTATGGGTTCATTTTCTTTGTTAGGAAATAGAAAAGATTTATCTTTCTTATACTTTAATAATAACCTTTTTGAAAAGATTATATCTTATTTATAATATTTATTAATGTTAATTATATTTAATTGTTTATTTTAATGAAAAAATGTTTATTATGTTTTATTTAAAAATAATATTATTTTTATATTAGATGATTGATATTTAAATTAAATGAATTAAATGTGATGTTTTTTGAGATGTAGATGTTGATTATTTGAAGTGTTAAAAGAGGTTTTGGACTTGATTTTATAAATTCTTTTAAATATGCAAATTAAGTGTTCTTTTCTTTGGTTCAAATATGTGTACAAAATAAAACTTGTCTACAAGCTTCAATCTATAATTCCAATAATCAACTAGTAAAAAATTAATTTTTGAAATTGATTTTTATCTTTTAACATTTCCACTTTATTATGGATTGACAATGTTTACAAACATCATTTTTTTTAAAGCAAAGGCGGTAAGCCTATATATTTATATATTAATATAATAATAGTGAATATAAATAGTATTACAAAATCTACTAAATTGTGAGGCTTGTGTTATCTTCATTTAGATCCCTAGATGGTCATGAATAAATGTCTCAAAGTATTGCTTTGGTTCATATCCATGTCTGAGAAACCGAACTAGTGTGCAAGTATAAATCTATACCATAAGAATCAACTAGAAAATAATTGATGTTTAGAATTTAGATGTGTTGATCTTCTAATATTTGAACCTCAATATAGATAGAAAGTGTTTAGTAACATTTTTAGGGAATATAGATAGAAAGTGTTTAGTAACATTTTTAGGGAATGTGCTAAATTGTGATGATTTTGTTCTCCTCAATTAGAGCCCTAACCAAACCAGTTCCATGACATAGGAATAATGATTAGAGACATGATGATAAATTAGAGACATGATGATATATGTTATGAGAAAATGTTATTACATTTCTCTCAATGAAAATGTTCTTTTGATAAATCTTCATTGTCCTAATAATCTTTGATCATTTTAAATGCTTAAATGATTTTATTTAAGTAAAATACAACATGCAAATCAAGATAAACATGCATTAGGTAAGCTCACAATGATTAGTGGGAGGGTGCTGTCAAGATTTAAATTGAATTTAAATTTTAAATGTGTAGAGTTGATAATTACTACGTCAAGTTTGCACTAGTAGATCTTATGCAAGGTAGGGTAATGTCATGAGATTAATTCACACAAGAATATCCCACTTGTAGACTTGTTATTGAACAAAGGACAATCTATTCAAAGTTTACAAATAGTAATGAAAAAGGGCATGAATATATATTTTTCTCTAGATTGATATGCATGTAAGACTTCTATTATGGTGTATGTTAAAATAAACAAAGATATCAATGAAACTATTTAAGTAATTTTAAATACTAAAAGATATAGATTTACTTAAAATATATATAGTTTACAATTATATTCTCCTTCCAATAGTAACTCCACCAAAAGCATACAAAATTTAAAAAATATCTAATGAATAACATATATCAAACATTTAAAATAAATATGAGATTTTTTTTGTTTAGTTGTGTATTTGTATCAATTTTTATATATATATATATATATATATATATTATTACTAAATTCTAGATAGATTCTTATTTTCTCACTATTTGGAGATCATTATTTAGTTCCTTTTTTTTCCCCTCAATTTCCTTATATAATATTACACCTCTTTCAATGCAAAGGAGTCCATATCTAATCACTTGCTCAACCTAGATTTCATAGGCTTTTCCAAATGACTTATATTTGTTAAACCTTTCAATCACACAATTATCAATACTTAATATCTCTAAATCATCAAAAACCAAAGGTCCATCTAATGCATGTGTTAAAATATTTAAATTATTTTTAATATAAGAAGTTAATATTTGCTAAAAAAATTAATTGATAGGATCTTGCTAAAAAAATTCTCTGCTATCAATTAAAAAATAGGATTCCAATGTTACCAACTCAAGGTCCCTATTCCAGGTTGTGCGAGAAAAAGAGCCTTTGATGGAAGGAGATCAAAGAATTGCTTCCAATAAAGATTTTCTCCATCTAATCTCAATTGCATGAGTCCTTGAATGAGGAGTTAGTAGCAATTCAAGCATAATTTGAGAAAATTGTAAATTTAAATTCATGGTTTAAAAAGTTAGAGCTAAAATACGTGGCTAAAAAAATGGAATAAAAGGCTTTGATTTCTTCTTTAATTATATAAAGGAGAAAAAATGCTAGAAGAAATTGGATCAATCTAGGTGAATAATCAACATAAATGGTCTTTCTTTGGTTATAAATGAATTTGATCTTTCCTATTAAAAATATTTTCTTTGTTGAAGATAGCAATGTGGACTATAAAAGATCCCAAGATCATTGTGCACAAATCATCCCTAGGAAAATCAAAGAGGAAGACAATGATTGGCCTACTAGAGATATAGAGTAAGGATGAGATTGTAAAGGATATTAGAATATATAAAAAGGATAAATCTCCAAGTATAGATGGGCTTGCTACAATTTTATAAATTTTTTTTAACTAGATTAGGGTTGGGGTTAAGGTTCAAATAGGATAAGAATTAGTGTTAGGGTTAGGATTAGAGTTCAACTATAGTTCAAAGTTAGGGTTATGGTACAATTAGGACTACTATTCAATAAGTGTTCCCTTAAGGTTATGATTAGAGTTATGAATCACAATTAGGGTTCAATTAATGTTCATAGGGTTTCTTTCTTGGAGAAGTTTATTGTATGGTACATGTATTTTATAAAATTAATATGTCAATAATTAGTTGTAGATAATACTACATGTGATTTTTCATATAGTATTAAATTGTAGATTAAAATTGATAATAGATTTCCTTCCTTCTTTTGCATTGTAAGCTACCATAATATATGGCCTTAAAATCCTATTCATATTTTGAGCTTTTCTAAACTATACAACACGACATCCAACAAATAAATTTGTTATGCATTTTTTCCAAGCACAAATCCTTAAAATTCTTAATGTGTTACTTAGGTTAATTGTTTATTGCAATAAATAAATACACACTAATATATATATTATGGATTTGAGGGAAAATATTAAAATATTTATATATATAGAAAAATTTAAATGCAAGGGATTCAAGTACATACCTTTGCTTTTGTTAATGTTGATGAAGATACAAATGTTGATGAAGTGCCAAATTTGATGACATAATCTTCCTAAAAAACTGGAATATCTTTGCTCTATGTGGCACTTAATTTTCTAAAACTATAACTAACTCTACCTCAAATTTGTGACTTTAGACTATTTTGCATAATAAAAATGAGCTTTGACATGCCTCCTAATCTAGCATACAATATGTGCCAAATGCTCAAAATAGTTGGGAGTAGTGTTGAAGTTGGTGGATCTTTGGGAGGGTCCAGTGGCTTCACCTTTGTATCTCTCCCTATAGATGAGGTAGAGATGAATATAGAATGAGAGAGGCAAAGGGATAAAAATAGATGAGATATAGAGAGAGATAGGGAGATAGAGGGGATATATATATATATATATAGAGAGAGAGAGAGAGAGAGAGAGAGAGATAGTCTATATAAGGAGATATAGAGAGAGGGGAGAGAGAGAGAGATAAGTAGAGAAAGATATTAATATTTTTTTTTGAAAAATATGTAATTTTTAAGCCATTTTCCTATATATTTAGTATTAAGATTTTTACATCTTTTAACAATTCAATATATAATACAAATAAAATATAGTTAATAATTTGAAATTAACTAAGCATACCTATATTAATTAATAATATATATAAAACAAGCAGGGATTATCTTTATCAAGATACTATTGACTTGAAAAAATGCTTACATTTTCATGAATATGAATTTGGAAAGCAATCAATTGATTTCATTATTTTGTGTCATTGTTTATCTGAATTCCCATATATAAGGGTACACATTGAAATTTGAAATCATACCAACATCTATAACAACAATCAATAAGAACAATAAATTTAAAAGCCAAATGTTCGTAATCATTAGATTTAGTATTGACAACATCAAAGAAGTATATCATGACAAAATGGCATTAACTAACTTAGATATATCTGTTGAAAAGGACCTTTTGTATAATGTGTGAAAACTTAACATCATCTTGTTTTTCATGCTTCAAAATGTTCAATTCTTCTGTTGTTACACCCATAATTTCTTCTGCCACTTCTTCAAAAGTTGTAATCAAAGTGAATGAAGTATGGTCTTCCACTTTGCATTGAAGAATATATTTATAATCACATTTAGGGAAAGTTTTATTACATCTTCCATAATACCACTAACCATTTTCATTAGTGCTTACCTTCTTTTTACAGTGCCTATCTCTAATTTTCAAGGGGCATGTTGTATAACAAAAAATTCTACCTTAATGAAAGATAAGGTAGCTTTTATCACTATCCAATAAGGTTTACCAGAGTTGGCAAGGTCTTGATCCTGTATTTGTGAGATACTGGGGTTAGGAACAAATAGGGTTAGGGTTGGGGTTCAATTACGGCTAGAGTTTAATTAGGGTTAGATTTCAATCAGGGCTAGAGTTTAATTAGGGTTAGGGTTCAATTAGGGTTAGGGTTAAGGTTATGGTTTGGGCTAAATCAGGGTTAGAGTGTAATTAGGATTAGGGTTTGGGTTCAATTAGGGTTAAGGGTTCAACTAGGATAAGGGTTAGGGTTAGAGTGTAATTATGATTAGAGTTTGGGTTTAATTAGGGTTAAATTAGCATTAGATTAGAATTAGGTTTAGCATTAGGATTATGGTTAAGGTTCACTTAGGGAGGGTTAGGGTTAGAGTTAGGGTATAATTAGGGTTAAAGATAGGGATAAGCTATATTTAGGGTTAGGGTTGAAGGTTAGGGTTAGTGAAAGAATTGGTGTTAGAAATAGGCTTATGGTTAAGGTTAGGGCTAGCATTAGTGTTAGGCCCTGGGTTATAAAACACTAAATGTAACCTTAATCCTAATGCTAATCCTAAACCTAATCCTATTAAACTATTCTTCATGCTAACCCTAACCCTAATTTTGATGCAAACCCTAACCCTCATCTTAATGTTAACCATATTTATAACCCTAACTATATCTCTTAACCATAACCATAAGCTTAACTATATCTCTAACCCTAATCCTAACCTAAACCCTAAACCTAACTATATCTCTTAACCCCAACCTAACCATAATCCTAACCCTAAACTTGATCGAGAACATAACTATAACGCTAATCCTGATAACCTTAACCCCAATTATTACCCCAAACCTAACATTAACTATTAACCCTAAACTTGACAACAAACCTAAATGTAACCTTAATCTTAATGCTAACCCTAACCCTAATTTTGATGCGAACTCTGACCCTCATCATAATGTTAACCATATTTCTAACCCTAACTATATATGTAGCCCTAATCCTAACCTAAACCCTAACCCTAACTATATCTCTTAACCCCAACCTAACCATAATCCTAACCCTAAACTTGATCCAAAACATAACTATAACCCTAATCTTGATAACCTTAACCCCAATTATTACCCCAACCCTAACTATATATATTAACCCTAAACTTGGCCCTAAACCTTATTGTAACCCTAATCCTCATGCTAACCCGAACCTTAATCCTAAGCTTATCTTGATGATAACCCTAACCCTAATTTTGATGCAAACCATGTATGTCATCCTAATATTAACCCTAACCCCAATCCTAACTATATATTAACTCTAACCCTAACCCTAACTATATCTCTAGACCTAACCCTAACCTTAACTATATCTCTTAACCTTAACCCTAACCATAATCCTAACTAAATATTGATGATATAATATTTTTTTATTATAATATTACAAATATACTAAAAATATATTTATATATTTTAACTTAACATTTAAATATTAAATTATAAATATTATTTTCTAAAATTGAATTACAAAAATTATACTATCATATTATAATATATTAATTATTATAATAATTTAATATAAAATATATAAATATAAAAATAATTTATTTAAGATATTACATGTGTAGACATCTAAATTTAATCACTCCCATATGATTAAATTTACTGGCTTTCCGTCTATCATATTAAATATTAATTTATTAAATTAATATTGCACCTTTTATCTCATATCTGTGAAGTATTTTATTTAATAATTAAATGCTTTATCTTTCACCTTCTTCCTCTCTAAATTAAATAAATGCATTAATTTATTTAATTTAGTCATTTTTCCCCTTTTGATTTAAAATCAATTTAAAATTCTTCATTTTCTCTCTCCTTGTCACATCCTCCATAATCTTGCCTTAATCTAAATTAATTTAATTAATTCATGATTATGATAATCAAAGATTAATGTCACATCCTCCTACATTTGCCACTTGCCTCTAATCTTCCATTAATTAGCCTAATCCACTATTTGCACAACCTTAACCAAGGTCATTAGCTAGATTTAGCACCACTTTTTAGCCAACCTTTGCATTTACCTTCTTTTAGCATTGACCCCCTTTCCCATGTGAATTTTTAATTCACATTTATATATCCTAGATTCCCCTCTTTTATATGTGAATTTTTAATTCACATTTGTATCCCCAAGCACCTTTCCTTTTCCCATGTAGATTTTTGAGGAATTCCAAAATTTCTCAAATGTCCCTTTCACTCCCACTTGGGGACAAGGAATCCCCTTTTGAGGAAATCTTCTCACTCCCCAAGGGGCTTGTCTTTCCTCCACTTCATGTACCTTTTTGACACCTCATTTACACCTCATCTTCTCTTGGCCACTTCACCATCCACATGTCAAGATGTGAGGGCTTGTGGATTCTCAACCCACCATAGCCCTTCATCTTGACCTTGTTGAATCAATCTTGATCGTTGAATTCTCTAGAGAATTCAAATTCTCTTATAAATACCCCCTCCTCAAGGGAGAATTCAAATTCTCTTATAAATACCCCCTCCTCAAGGGCATTTTGGAACACTTTTGATTTTCATAACTACATGCTGCCAATTTGCATTCTCAATCATCTACTATCATCTAGCTATCCATTCTAATCATTTTGCATAAGTTGATCTTGCATTTAGTCACTCAAAAAATCATCTAAGGAGCACACAAAATTATCCCAAGCAAGGGCCAATCAAGGAGTCGTCAACAGCAAGGAAGGTGAAATCATTTGCATCTTGTTTTATCCATTTTTCTTCTTGTTTTATCACTCTTTTGGCTAATATTGAAGTGTCCTTAGTCTTTTATCATTTGCATTTTTAGATTATTTTGCACACTAGATTAGGGTAAAACATTAAGGTACACATTTCTGGCATACCCAGTGGGACCCACAAACGGGTTCTTGCATTTAACCTTCCATTTTGCTAAGAATTTTGCAGGAAAATGTCACAGAAAGGCGGCAGCGCCCTCTGCTTTACCACAGAAAGGTGGCAGCGCCCTCTTGTCCACTGCAAAAAGGCGGCAGCGCCCTATGTCTATCAATTTCATGTTCTTCTAATAGTTTGTTGTAGTTAGGTGTGTACTTAGAATGTTTCTAACACTTTCTTGCAGAGGGGTGGATACACCTTTTTTATTTTGAAGGGCTCTTTTTCTCTAACATCTTGCTGTAGAAAGGCGGAAGCGCCCTCTAACCTTTTATTGCAGAAAGGCGGCAACACCCTCTGCTTTATCGTAGAAAGGCGGCAGCGCCCCCATTTTGTTGCAGGAAGGCGGCAGTGCCCTCTGCTTTATCGTAGAAAGGTGACAACGCTCCTATTTTGCTGCAGAAAGGCGGCAACACCCTCTGCTTTATCGTAGAAAGGTGGCAGCGCCCCCATTTTGCTGCAGAAAGGTAGCAGTGCCCTCTGTTTTATCGCAGAAAGGCGGTAGCGCCCCCATTTTGCTGTAGAAAGGCGGAAGCGCCCTCTGCTTTATCGTAGAAAGGCGGCAACGCCCCCATTTTGCTGCAGAAAGGTGGCAGTGCCCTCTGTTTTACCGCAGCAAGGCGGCAGTGCCCTCTTGTCCACTGCAGAAAGGTGGCAGCGCCCCAAAATAGCACAGTTTGGAAGGTAAAACAGTCATTTTGGCTTCGTTTTTGTTCTCATTTTTTGTTATTGTCAAGTAATAACCCTCTAACATTGTTTTGGAAAGGATATTGGTATTTTTTGCTAACGTTTTGTAGCGTATTAGGGAGTAATTGATCAAGAACGAAGAAAAAAATAGCTAACATTTGTTTGCAGGGCCACTTATTTGTTCAAATCTGTAAAACAAAAAAAAAATTATCCTTGTTGTTTTGGAACATAGTCTAATTAGGGGGAGTAAACTTCATTGTTTGCTGTGATTGTTTGTTTTTGTGTTACCCAAGGGGGCATTAATTTGTTTTCATTTTCCCCTTGCACTTTGTGTGAGCCTGGGGAGTAGTTGGAAATAGTTAGTGTCTTCTTTTTAGTGGGACCTGCTTGGGGATTTCATCACCCCAAGGGATGCTTCCAACCACGCGTACCGGCGGGGTATATAAAGGGGGAGAATGAAAGTTGTAACCCAATCCAGTCACGTCATAATTGGCAGAGCGTCGAAGCTAGGGTGATACCTAGATAGACGTGAAGAGTTGGTTTGAGCCTTTCAGTATCTCGCTGGGGTTCTCGAATCACGCTTGTGATGGGCTGGTGTTTATGGTTGTGCGTCACGTACCTCGAGTATATCAAGGACTCCCTAGAAGCCTTATGCATCCTAGATTAAGACCTTGCCTGGCCATACCCTTAATATTAATCATAGGATTGTGCTTGCTTGAAGTGTCTTCTTGTGAAAAATCTGTGAAATTTTTGATACTTTGGCCTTTATCATTTTATGTCCTTGCCATAGCTATTACCATCAAAACCAAACTTTGTTTTACCGCAGAAAGGTGGCAGCGCCCCTGTTTTGCTACAGAAAGGTGGCAGCGCCCCTGATTTTACCACAGAAAGGTGGCAGCGCCCCTGATCTTACTGCAGAAAGATGGCAGCACCCCTGTTTTGCTGCAGAAAGGTGGAAGCGCCCCTATCTTACTGCAGAAAGCTGCAAACGCCCCTGATTTTTTGCTACAAAGGGGCGGATTTGCCCTCCTGAACACCCGAAATCGTCCCATTTTTATTCGTTTAGCCTCTAAACCATCATTTAATCGTTCCCAACCATTACCTCATCATCCTAAGCTTCCATTTTGTCACTCTAAGCCTCCTGAAACCTCCATTTGATCCGTTTAAACCTCCATCTCATCATTCCAAATCTTTGTTTGACCATTATAAATCCCCACTCATTCTCCATAATCATCTTCAATCTGCCCGTTCATTCTAATTTCCTAATATTCCATTTAAAGGTCCATACCATCACTTAGCGAACATCATAATTTTACTGCCAAACACCACTCATAACCAAACTGCCTTAAACTTGTATTACAAAGTGGTTACCCCAATTGACCATAGCACTTGAAGTTGATCATTAGTCTTTAACTTCGACCCCAATCAATTCGCTTCCATCTTGAGGTGAATTCGGTGTTGTAAGTTATCATCCTCGACCTAATCAATCCATTCCTATCTTAAGGTGGATTCGGTGCCGTAATCATCCTCTTAATCAATCAAAGCTCTAGGGTCATTAAGGGTAACTTCCTAAGATCAACCTTAAGGTCTGTCTCTCACATCTTTCATCACCCAATCATACCCATCCAATAGTCCAAATCTATCAAAACCAATCATTCGATCAAATTGTCCAATCAACCAAATAATCCAATCCAGTCCAATCTAATCCAATCGTGCTAAATCCAAATCTAATCCAATCCAATCCAATCCAATCCAATCCAATCCAATCTAATCCAATCGTGCTAAATCCAAATCTAATCCAATCCAATCCAATCCAATCTAATCCAATCGTGCTAAATCTAAATCCAATCCGATCCAATCCAATCCAATCCAATCTAATCCAATCATGCCAAATCCAAATCCAATCCAATCGAATCCAATCCAATCTTTCCCAATCCAAATCCAATCCAATCAAAATCCAATCCGATCTAATATATCCCAACAAAATCTAATCAAAATTCAAATCCTATCAAAATCACACCTCATCCAATCACAATCAAATCATTTGACAAAAGCATTAATCTACTCATCCCACATTTGCATGCCCATTCAGACCCGTTCATAGGCAAAGAAAATGGCCGACCGTCAAGTTCAGAATGCCCAATCAAACAACCCTCAAGATCCCAAAAACATAATCAACGTCTCATTAGATCCTAACAAGGGTACCAACATCCCTCACGATCCTCATAATGGTACTTCATCACATTCTAACACTGAGAATCAGAATAACTCACCACATGGTGAAGAGAGTATGGTTAATCAACCTGAACTCACACTTGAGGAACATTTTAGTAATCTCGCCAATGTGCAAATGACTGACCGTTTGCTTGAGAAACATGGGGAAGAAATCTTGGCCCACCTAATTGAGAAGGGTGTCAAACCCCCCTCCAATGTTGACTTGTCCAAATATAGGGGTGCCCCATCTAACGTGCTCCAAGGTTCACAAAATGCACTTGAAGGTTCATACTTCTCCAATATTCCTCCAGTTGAGGGTTGGCATCAACCTGAATTTGGAAATACTATTCTTTATCAAGTTAACTATCCCCCACCCGCTTTGACTTCAGCTATAGGAGGACCTCAAGTGCCTGATCCAAATAATCCTTTTGCCTATGGTATGCCACAAAATGTTCCACAACCTCCGCCATTAACGTTAACAACACCCCCTCCTTCCAACCAACCTCCAGTCAACATTGGGGGCACCTCCTTTGCCGCATCACTTCCACCTCCTGGAACTACAAATATACCATCTCAACAACTTCACCAACCCAACATTCCACCTCAATTACCTCCACAAGGCACACCCCAGCTGAATGTTCCAAGTGGTGCTCAACAACCCCCTTTACAAAACACGTCTACGCTACCTCCTCCATCTCATCCACAACAACCTATACACAATACTTTGGCCTCTTCACAACAGCCATCCTACCAATCACAAGGAAATCCATCTCAACCTATTGCCCAGACCATATCCCCCTTTCTTGTATCCATTTTGTGTCCAAAGGCTCAACCAGAACACAATATCCCATCTCTGCCTATACAACATTTGACGTCACAACAACAACCTCCCCAACACTACTACTATCACAATCAACAACAATTTCCCCAACAACCATTTTATACGACCTCCCAACAATCACAACAATACCCTCAATACCAACAAACCAACACGCAACAAGTTCCTCAACAACCTACCCCACACTTTTATCAAACAAATCCATATTATGCCCCACAACAACAGCCCCCGTATCAACAAAATCCCCCATCTTACCAGCAAGCCATGTCATCATCCAATCATCCAAACCTATATTTCAACAATCCGACACCCTTTCAGCAGGATCCTTCATCATCCTATCATCAATATCCCCCCAACCCGCCACCAGCTAGCTCAGATTTGTTGGAAATCAAAGCCGCACTTAAGGACCTTCAAGCTGGGGCTACAAAACAATCTTTCAAATTTGAGGACATATGCCCATATCCATTTGATCCCTCCATCTCATTAATTCCCTTTCCTAAACATTTCGAGATACCAAAATTTGACAAATACAAAGGAAACAAAGATCCTAAGGCTCACTTGCAGGAGTTTTATTCCTAGTGTCAAGAAGTCATGTACAATGACAACTATCTCTTGCACTTGTTCCCACGAAGCCTGGCAGGCCACGCCCTAGACTGGTTCATGACTCTTGAAAAAGGGTCTATAAAAACTTTTGCAGACCTGTCAAAAGAGTTTGTATCTTACTTCTCTTTCAATCTAGAGAAAGATACGGACACCTTAGATCTCCTAAAAGAGAAACAATGGGATGGGGAAACCTTTACCAACTACCTCCAACGGTGGCGTGCATTAGCAAGTCAAATGAAAAATCCTCTAAAAGAAAAAGACATGGTCACTCTTTTCGTGGAAAACTCTCATCCTGACATGGCCCACAATTTTGGACTACATTGTGTCACCACTTTCGCAGAGATAGTAGAAAAGGGACCCATCCTTGAACGCGCCCTTATTGCCAAAGGACACATCAAAATACACAGTCATGATAAAGAGAGGTCATTTGGAGATAAACCACGATTCTGGAACAAAAACAAGAATGCGGTGAATGACGGTGTGACAGACACCAAACATGTCCAAGTGGCTAATGCATCCCAAAAACACCAGCCGTCTGTACCCAACGCCATATCTGTACCACAGGTGGCACCTCGTCCTCCTCAACAGTCAAACCAAAAAAATTAGGGGAACACCAAACGTCGATACGCCCAATTGGGTGAACCCCTGAGTGTTGGTTTTAATAAACTGCTACAAATCAATTACCCCATCACATACCCTGTCACCAAGCCATTTGACGAGTCCAAACCCAAGCCGACATGGTTTAAAGAAAATGAGTATTGTGACTTCTATAAAATCAAGGGACACTCTTTGAATAAGTGTTAGGGTTTGAAAAACTATGTCCAAGATCTCATTGATCGAGGAGATATCAAGGTTGACCCCAGTCAACCTTCGTCATCCAATGCTCAACTGTAGATCTATCAAAACGCCTTCCCAAACCATAATCAAGGCCCTAGCACCTCCAACAGTAATCCTCAAAACAATAGCACAAATAATGTGAATTACAAGAATGTACCCTTCAATTATGAAGGTGTTATTCATTACATTGAGTAGGTGGAACCCCAAGTATCCATGATACATGTTAAAGCCAAAGACCCTCAATGTGTTGTTACTACACGACGAGCCCGCATCACCATCCCTGCAGCCTTTGCACCCACCCAACCAACTCCTGTAAACTCTCAGTACAACATCCTTGATCACCTAAGGAAGACCCCTGCTCATATATCCATTTTGGATTTGCTTAAGTCTTCCCCGGTACATCAAGAAATCCTCAATAGAGCCTTGCAGGAAACCCATGTGCCAAATGACATCGACCCCACGCAATTCCAAGCTTTGGTGGGACACTTGGCTTTGTCTCATCACCTCCACTTCAGCCAAAATGATATGCCAAACATCGAAGTCATAGTTGCCTACCATAAAATAAAAAGGGTCTTGGTAGATAATGGCTCTGCCCTCAATTTATGTACTTTGAAATTCATAAAACAGGTGGGGTATACTCAAGCGGACTTAAGCAACCAGATCATTACAATCAAAGCCTATGATAATGCAGAAAGAAATTCAGAAGGAATTATCAGTCTTCCTATCCAAGTGGGACCTGTACTTTAGTATACTACCTGTCATTTCTTTGATCTGGACTTACCGTATAATCTCCTCCCATGCTATGCAAGCCGTCCCCTCCACATACCATCAATGCCTAAAATTCCCCATCAACGGACAAGAAATCACCATCTATGCCGACCCCCAACCATTCGAATATTGTCATGCTTTAGAAGCGTCTTTTCCCCATTTACATTATTGTCTTGGGGTTGAAATGAGGGCATCCCAGTCATCATCCTCTAATCCACCATCCACTGTGATAACCACTCCATCCTCCGCCACTAATCCTTCAGTCACCAAAGTCTAGATCATTGAAAAAGGGTGTGGTGAATATGAAATGCATACGGCTCTCAATGTAGCCACCATGCCACTGTCACCACACGAGTATGGTCAACCTTCGTATGCTACACAAAAGGAAGACAAGACTATCACCTTCAATGGTAAAAACATTCCTACTACCACTTTCAGATCTCCGAGTGTCAAGATCGATGCACCAGAGGAGGACATAAGCCAATGGGTCTACCAAGAAGAGCCCAAACCAGAAACTCCTCTAAAGAAATATTTTCAGGAAAAGTATCCTTGGCCAACAAAGTTCATGGAAAAACATAACTATCAAGGTAGAGGCCTAGGTAAAGAGGAGCAAGGGCGGTTGCAACCCATTGATACACCATAGTTACCAAAGAAAGTAGGCATTGGGTATGACAGAAAATAGAAAAGCCCCGCAACATCATCTAATACTTCTAATAGTATCACCATGGATGATGGCTCATTGGCAGACATACCCGAGGAGGAATCCATCATACATGCGTACGATGACATCGATCACACTGACTTATCATCCATGTTTGAATGCCTATCCGTCTACACCATTAGCCTATCCCTTTGTCACCCTGAACTTATTGATTGGGACCTACATAATACCACACCTGTCAATATGTCTGCGGACACATATGTCAACCTTATGGGATTGGGGGAGGATGAACACTCCAGTCACAAAAATAAAAATAAGAAAAGTAAAAAGCAGTCATCTAGTGAAAACCTTCCTGAGGCACTTCCTGACCTGGAAAAAGTAAAAACAAAGGATGCATCTGATGGCGAAAACCTCAAAGAGGCACTGGAAATGGAGATGTTCATCTTCCCCTTATGGGAACTCAGTTATTTGCCCGATCAACCATTTTGATTGAAGAGATGTAAGAAGTTAATTTGGGAACTGCTGAAAGTCCTAAAATCACCTATGTAGCTAAGTCCCTCTCAGAGCAAGAATATCTGGTCTTTGTACAGCTACTCCAAGAGGGAATCATTAACTTTGCTTGGTCATACTCAGACATGCCAGGCTTAGACCTTGCCTTAGTGGTTCATCACTTAGACATTTGCCCAAACGCCAAGCTTGTCAAGCAAAAGCTCCGCAAGATGCATCCGCAAGTCGTGTTGTTAGTCAAGAAGGAATTGGAGAAGTTACTAGACGTAGGTTTTATCAGACCAATTGACTACTCCGAATGGATCTCCAATATAGTCCCAGTTGCCAAACCAAACGGAGACATTTGGGTCTACACGGACTTCAGGGATCTTAACAAAGCCTGCCCAAAAGACGATTTCCATCTTCCTAACATTGACATGTTGGTCGACCTAACAGCAGGACATGAGATGTTATCCCTTATGGACGGCTTCTCTGGTTATAACCAGATTCGAATCGCACCTGAAGACCAACACAAGACCGCCTTCACAACTCCTTGGGGCACTTTCTGTTACAATGTTATGCCCTTTGGTTTCAAAAAAGCTGGGGCAACGTATCATAGGGAAATGACAGTCATCTTTCATGATCTCATACATATCATCATGGAGGATTATGTTGATGACCTATTAGGGAAATCTAGAACATGAGCAGAACATCCCGCCATCTTGTAAAAGATATTTGAGCAGTTAAAGCATTATAAGTTGCGGCTAAATCCAAAAAAGTGTGTCTTTGGGGTCACGTCAGGAAAGTTGTTGGGTTTCATAGTCTCTCATAGAGGTATTGAAGTTGATCCCGCCAAGGTAAAGGCTATTCTGGACATGCCACCTCCATGCAATCTAAAGCAGTTAAGAAGTATCTAGGGGAAGATGCAGTCCATCCGTCGGTTCATAGCCCAGCTAGCAGATAAATGTCATCCATTCAACCATCTTTTGAAGAAAGATTCCACCTTCTGATGGACCCCACAGTGTCAAATTGGTTTTGATAAAATTAAGGAATATTTAGCTCATCCACCAATTTTGATGCCGCCTATTCCAGGAAAACCCCTCCCACTTTATATCTCTACTACTTCAGTCGCACTGGGGGCATTATTGGCACAACATGATGAGTCATTCAAAGAGAGGGAAATCTACTACATCAGTCGAACACTAGTTGGCTATGAGTTAAATTACTCCACCATGGAAAAGGCTTGCCTCGCACTAGTCTTCAGCACACAGAAACTCCGTCATTACATGCTCAGCCATCCGGTCAAATTAATCGCCAAAATTGATCCCTTGAAGTATTTGTTATCTAGAACCACTTTGATGAGCTGCATGGCCAAATGGGTCATGGTCCTCAGTGAATTTGATATAGAATATGTAGAGCGAAAAGCCATAAAAGGACAGGTTATTGCTGATCAATTGGCTGAAAAACCATGAGTAGATGCTTACCCACTAGACACTGAATTCCCGGATGAAGAAATCTACACAGTGACAGAAGCACCAACTTGGACATTATATTTCGATGGCTCATACACTCATAGTGGATCTTGGGTAGGAATTCTATTAGTCACTCCTCAAGGTGACTACATCCCAAAATCATTCAGGATAGCATTCCCATGTACCAACAATATGGCAGAATACGAAGCTCTCCTCACCGGCCTTAGAATTGCAAAACAATGGCACATAACTCATCTGAAAGTCTTTGGTGATTCTTTGCTGGTCATCATGCAAGTTAATGATGAATTCCTCACGAAAGATGATAAAATGTTACCCTATAAATGCATGGTGGATGATTTCAAGAAATATTTCACCTTCATACAGTTTGACCAAATCCCTCGAGTGCAAAATAAAGCGGCAGATGCAATGGCCACTATTGGTTCCCTAATTGACATGCCCAAGGATCGAATAGAGTGTGAGTTTCTTATCGAACAACTTTTAATCCCTGCATATGATGCTTCCGAGACTGACATGGTGTGCGATATTGTAGGTCCCACCTCCCCTTGGTATCAAGATATATACACTTATCTCCGTGATAATATCATACCCCCAGAGCTTACACGCAACCAACGAAAATCCTTTATCCATCATTCTTCCTGATACATCATTGTTGGTGATATGCTTTATCGTCGTGGGTATGATGGAATCCTCCTTAGATGTCTGAATGAGACCGAGGACCAAACGGTACTAACAGAAGTACATGGTGGTATTTGTGGAGCTCACACAAATGGTATGGCTCTAGCTAAAAGGATCTTACGGGCTGGATATTATTGGCCTACACTGGAACATGATGCTTGTGAATTTGTGAAGAAATGCCTTCCATGCCAACAAAATGCAGATTTGATTCACGCCCCAGCACAAGATCTTCAACCCCTTCTAACACCATGGCCCTTTTCTCAATGGGGTTTCAACTTCATTAGCAAGATTTACCCACCATCATTCGATGGCCATACATTCATCATCACCGCAACTGAGTACTTCACCAAGTGGGTGGAAGCAATGCCCCTCTCACAAATCACCAGAACTCAGATTTCCAAGTTCATCCTCTACCATATTCTCTGTAGATATGGTATCCCGTCCACCATCCTTTCTGGTAACGGAAAAATTTTTAAGAACCAATCCATGAAACACCTCTACTACACCTTCCATATCCAGCATTGTTGGTCGACGCCTTATTACCCTCAGGGTAATGGTCAGGTAGAAGCAACCAACAAGACCCTCATTCGCATCCTCAAAAAGGTTGTCAATAACACAGGATGAGATTGGCACCTTCATATTCATCTTGCCCTCTGGGCATACCGTACATCCATTCGCACCCCAACAGTCGCTACCCCCTACTCTTTAGTATACAGTGCTGAAGCCGTCTTGCCAATCGAAGTTGAGCTCCCCTCATTGAGAATTTCTTTGAAGAACCTTATCAACGAAGAAGATGCTCGTGTTGCACGGCTTGCACAGCTAGAGTTACTGGATGAACGGAGAATAAGAGCCTATGACCACCTGCAAGCATACCAAAATCACCTCAAACATCATTATAATAAAAATGTCCGTCCAAGACAATTCCAGGTTGGTGAGCTTGTTCTCAAAGAAAATTGACGCACTCAACCGGAACATGATAAAAAGGGAAAATTTGAGGCAAACTGGTTAGGGCCTTATATCATAACCGTCAAATATGGATCTGGGGCCTACAGGTTGACTACTCTTGAAGAGGACCCCCTTGACGAGCCCGTCAATATCCTCCATCTGAAGAGGTTCTATGCCTAAGTCTGTTTGGTAACCTCACCTAAATCAAAAAAAAAAAAAGAAAAAAAAATTATGAAAAAATCCAAAAAATAGTAAATAAAAATAAATTCATCCTGTGGTGAAAACCACCTCTTGGTGGCGCCTTGGATAAGTATGGATGGTGAAAACCTATTAGCAGGCATCATCCATAGAGGGCTTAATCATTATCTTCCTGACAACCTAGTTATTTTGTGCTTTCATCTGCAATATCATCCTCGCCCACCTTAGCCTAGGCTGCTTGGTATTTATGAATTGAGCATTGGACGACCCACCTTACCTATCCCTCATCTTGAGCTTTTTTTATATATATCCCACTTTGAGCTTATCCCTTTTTTTCCCTTTGTCGGTCGGTCCATGTCGTCCTGTAGGATCATCCGTCGTGTCGGTCTCCACCTAGATCTCATTCTCCCACGTCACTTTCATCCTTTGTCGAACTACGTTGCCCCTGCGTTGTCACGTAGGCAAGGCTGATCATTCGATCTGCCCCCGGGGCATTTGTGGATCAACTTGTTTTGGTCCTCCATCACTTCATCTTCACTAGTCCCTTTTCACTTTTATCCATGGTCTTTTTATCAAACTACGTTGCCCCTGCGCTTTCACGTAGGCAAAGTTGGTCATTTGATCCTCCCCCAGGGCATTTGTCTGTCGCGTTTTATGTCCTTCATCATCAGTCACCATTGTATTTTTTCTGCTTTATCCATGGTCTTTTTCCATGAACTACGAAGGCTCTGCGCTTTCACGTAGGCAAGACTAATCTCTGATTGGCCCCCGAGCCCCTAGGTCTTTAGGTTGTGTCTTGTCTCCCTTGTGTTGTGTTATCAAGCTATGCCTTTATCTAGCTGGTCCTTAACAAACAAGACCCACTTGTGCCAATGAATCTAATCAATTTTGAATATCCTATATCATATCGATCTTTTCGCTTAGTATTCATCATAGGTCTTAACAGGACACATCCCTCCTAATAGACCTCATCAATTCCATCTATCCCCTTGATCCTATGGCAAAGGACATTTAAAATTGATTGCAATTTTTTGAGGCATTTAGTTCTTAATGATATCAAGTTTCCACAATCCATAATGTTCTTTGCAATGGTTTTTGGTTTTGATTGTGTGAGAATTTTTGCATCAAAAATTCTCACACAATCAAAACCAGAAACCATTGCAAAGAGCATTTAGTTCTTGTTTATCATTCGAGCTCCCTATAATCACTTGTCGAGGCCGCCATAATCTATCATATTATGGCGTGTTTTGATTGGTCCACATAGGGGCATATCTTGATCTTTTCTTTTGTTGTGTTTTCTTGGTTGTCCCGCGTAGTACCCACCAAGGTCCTTGGGGTCTTGTGTTATAATGGGACATCCTTTTGTGCTTGTGGTTATCTCAATACCTGACCCGACCAAGGTCTTCGTGACTTTATGGTGTTGGGATAGCCTTCTTGTCTGGCATGTTTTTTTCATGCATTAGACACTAATCTACCTCGGTCCTCCATACCTTGGTGTATTGTGTCTTATGCTATAGCAAAAACCAGTGCTCCAAAGATGGCAAATTGAAATAGGATTGCATTTTCATAATCATTGCATTACACTCACCCTATGGTTTTGGTTGTGCAAATGCTTTACCCCATTCTTTTCCATTCTTCTCAGGATGCTAATACTTTTTGACAGATGCCAAATGACACCCATTCTCACATACACACCTTCCATTATCATGTCAATTCTTATTGACACTTATGGCCGTGTGTTATTTCCTCTAAAATTACAAAAGCACTATTACATATATCCATCATCACCTGCATTACATGTTAAGTCCATATATCCATCGTCACCTGCATTACATGTTAAGTCCATATATACATCGTCACCTGCATCACCACATGTTAAGTCCATACACACATTGCCACCTGCATCACAAAGTGTCAGACTCATGATACATCACATCTTGCATATATACAAAATCCATCATACACATATACACACATGACAAACAAGTCAGCTAGGTATCCATATATATAAATCATCATAGATCCCACATGTACACATGACATATCACCATACGCATATCATATCACCATGCATCAATGAAATTATTCATATTCCATAAGTACATAATCATAAGCATAAATAAACATAAACATAATTATTCATATTCCATAAGTACATATATCCAATCATCCATGTGACCATCTCATATCATAAACATAAGCATAAATAAACCAACGCATCCATCCACATAAACAAGTAATACCCTATACGCATACAAATAATCACCCATCATAAAAGGAAACATACTACATGGTGTCAATAAGAACTGTCTCATATCAATATAATATAATATGTGTCACATGTCCATCATACATATATCCATCATACAAAATCCAGAGATACAGAACATCTCTGATCTCTGTCAATAAATCCTACACACTCCACCCTGCATCTGTCAAAAACTCAGTAGCTTGTCACCTCTCGAATGAACTCCCCACATCTAATCTCTATGGCGACTCAGGTCCTGCTCCCCTGCCTGGTGAAACCCCTGGAGAATCACTGTAACCACGGGTCCATGTCCCCAATGACTGAGATGGCACTGGCATCTGAGGTGTCTGCCAGATATAACAGAATCTCCACTATGCCGGATCAGAAACTGCATCATAATATGCAGCCATCCAAAAACTTGCCTCTCTCATGCTCTCCTCTCTCTCCGCAACCTAGACCCGAGCGGAATTCTTCTCATGTCGATACCTGTCTCGGTCCCTGGTGATAGCTCTCCTCTCCTGCTCCTAGGCCTCC
>VDFB02192035.1:0-12656 GCA_007258455.2 Sequoia sempervirens
CATAGAGAGGAATTCTTTCATGCCGCCCCTACCTTGTCAACCCTACCGAATTGGCAAGCTTCACTGTGAGTCCCCATTTCTATGAAGAATTATTTCACGCCACCCCTACCTTGTCAACCCTACTGAATTGGCAAGCTTATGAGCTCACTAGCTTGCCAATGCTCACATGATTTTTCTGATGGAATGCCTTAAAGAAATTTGGTAATGTGGCATGCCATGATTGCAAGATAGGATCAAAATGGAAGCATGGACAAGGCATTTGAATTGTTTGACAATAATGTTTTTGTAGAAATGTATGCAAAATGTGGTAGCATTGACAAGCTAGCGAGCTCACTAGCTTACCAATTTGGTAGGGTTGACAAAGTAGGGGCAGTGTATGCCTCATAGAAATTGGGTCTCATGATGATGTACATACATTGCCCCTACCTTGTCAACCCTACCTCATTGGCAAGCTAGTGAGCTCACTAGCTTGTCAAAAGTACCACATTTTGCATGCATGCCTATGAAAACATTATTGTCAAAATAATTCACATGCCTTGTCCATGCTTCCATTTTGAGCCTATCTTGCAATCATGTCATGCCACATTACCACATTTCGTTAAGGAAATCCATTGGAAAAATTCATGTGACCTTTGTCTATGCTAGAAATACTCTTCTACAGGATGATTGCAAGTATTTTGTATGAAGCCTTGGATGACTTATATTCCATTTATTTGTATGGATTCATTTTTTAGGAACTAATATTTGTCCCATTACTATGCTACAGGTAAAATCATCCACCATTCCAAGGAAATGAATAAGGAATAAACCAACAGATGAAGATTATGAAACCAATAAAGCAAAAAATAGAGAATGGATCAATACATATCATGAGAAGAAGAAATTGGATACGATTGATGAAAACAAGCCAACTGAAGAGGAAACTCAATGAAGATCCCACAATAGTGGTTTACAATTTTTGGCCAAACTAGACATTGAAATAATTTTTTTTAACTAAATCTTCACTTTCAAGCACCTATAGCAGCTAAACCATGAGTAATTTTAAGATGATGAAAAAAAGAGTTTTGTGACATTTTTTCCATAGATTCTAAATATATTTTTTTCGTTTTTTTTGGAATTATATTGCACTTATTTTTCTATCTACCTCAAAAACTAGTTTTTTTAAGAAAACAACATTTTAAAAAAGTGACACTCACCATATAATGCATAAATATTTTTCCATGAAGGATAAAATTCTAATTCTTTCGAATTTAGATTTGTAACCCTAATATCTAGTTCTTCCACTTGGTTAGATAGTTTTTTATCGAATATTGTTTCTTTAATCAAGTTTCGAAGTCAAACCAATTACAATTTAGACATAGTACGACCGTATAATGCATAACTTTTTTCGTATGCATCAAAATTCAATTTATTTATTTTTGTTGTATTAAGGACTCCAATATCTGGTGCACTCATATTTTTCAATTTTTTTAGTGATAATCTTCTATTTTTCCACATGTGCAGAACAAAGAGCTTGATTTTTGATGAAAAATCTATATTCACAACAAATAAAAAATAAATATAATAATCAAATTAAATTTAATTAAAATTATACCTTTTTGGAAGATTATAATAAGGACTACAAACTTACAAAAATATAAATTTTAAATGAATTCATTTGATCCCTCAAAAGGTAAATCAAAAGTTGTTTTTTATCAACATTTTGATAGGTGTAAAGGAGACTATGTTATAGGTATGGTTTAAAACTAGCAGGGTTCTATCCAAGGGGGCTTGGTCTAAGGTGGTTTGATAAAATCCTATTCAATTGGAATCCTTTAAATGGAACTTTTCAAAGCTTAAATCATTATATTTTCTAAAAATATGTGATTTCAGCAAAAATCAGGATCTCCTAGAAAGTGTAAACCACTATTGTGGCAGCACGCCCGATCAAAAAGAGAAAAGGCATTGGTGGCACAAAGGGTATGAATGTGAAAGCATCATGGTAAGATAGATTTGAATACCGTAGTTGGAGACACACCTTGTACTGCAAGTGAATACAAAGGGACACCATTAACCACAAGTGAATATGGAGGGACAACATCTTTCATAAGTGAATATGGAGGGACACCATCTACCGCAAGTGAATATGGAAGGACACCATCTACCACAAGTGAATATGAAGGGACACCATCCACCACATCTCAAGTTGAGAGTACATCATCACTTGGATTTGGCAAAGAAGGTACGCCATCATCCCTATGTCAACCTCAAGGTATGTCGTCTATTCCACCCTCAATCAAAGGTATGCGATCTAGCCCACCTCACTTAAATATTGATGAAATTCCTAATGTTGAGATGTATGTACCTAGGAGAACACCACCTAGAATTTTGTGTAGAAAGCCAAAGTATTTGATTAATATTGATGAGGATATTTTGCAACACATGGAAGGTAAGATTCTAGCACGCACTTGTAGAAAATATGCTAATAATATTTGGAAATTTTTCTTTGAATGGCCAAATGAGACTGCAAGATGTCAACTATTTGTTGAAATGATGCAGGGTATAAAGTATAGAAACATCATGAAGATTCTTGGGTTGAGAACATCGAATGCTTCAAGTGAAAACACTATTGTGAAGAATCTAATGGATACATATGAGAGTGTGGGTAAAACCTCACGCTCAAAGGATAGTAATGTCACCCAACATATCATTACATCAACTTTGGTAAGTAGTCAAACAAGGAGATCTCGTCTCATTAGAAAGATGAGTGAACAATTAAGAATTAATAGAAAAACTTTATCAAGAACCATTCAAAGGAGGCAAAGAATTGAGGGCACTGATTCAAATGAATTATGGGCATTCTCGAGGAGACTCCCATGAAAAGATAAACAATTTGTTGAAGCATTGAGAACACTAATTGAAGAATATTGGAAGAATAACACAAGGCCATCTTCAAATCAAAGGGATGTGTTAAGAAGGAGAATCGGTAGTCGAAACCGTGAGCCACATCCAAAGCATTTTTTGCATACGACTCAAACCCATTGTTTTTGTAAATTTCAATAGGATTATCCTCAAATTTGAATTTGTCAAAGATATTTTGAAATGATTAAACCTTTTTATGTCAAGATAAATCACACACACACACTACTTGTTACTGTAGACTACATATTGAATTCTCTAATTATTATGATGTTTATCATTCTATGTGTTTAAATTTGCATACTAACAATGTTTTGTAGGATTGTGGCATAGAATCCTTCCAACATCTTCAAGAGAGTTCTTATAAAAAAAATTATGTCAAATAGAATATGGCCAAATATTCTCTAGGAAACTATGCTTGGATGGTTCATGCTAGCATTGTGATGGCTTACAACATATGCTAGTATGTCAACATATGGAAAACACACATGACATGGGAAAGCAACTAGTAGAGTTTGGGAAGTATAAAATAGTGCCATATGTTACAAAATATGGTAATCAAGCAAAAAGGTGTGATTTGATTATTCAGAATATTCTAGTGTATCAGTTTATGTCTATGTTTTGTGATAATATAGTGTATGAGTATGCAATGCATACCCATAGAGCCCCATGGTTGGACACACAATTCAAGTTATGCAAGGACACCTTTTTAGTTGGGAACATAGTTTCAGTGGTCAACTTTGCAAAGAACTACACTCTGCAACCACAACGTGAGGTGCAATCATAATATTACAACTCCACACAGGTTTTGATATTTGTGCACAGAGCATTCATTCATGCAACTAATAGTATAGAGGACCAAAGGAAGGTATTGAGAGAGTATCAATTTTATATTAGTGATGATTTCACACATTCTCTAGAGTTCGTACAAGGTTGCTTCCAGATGTTCTATAGTGATTTGGCTCAGAGGGGCATAGCATACGGTCGGCATATAATATGGTTAGATAACTATAAAACATAGTTCAAGAACTCGCACATGTTCTACTAGTTGAGCAAGATGCATATCATTATAGGTGTTCAACATATGTGGAACTTTTGTGAGGCCGAGCATGGAAAGGGGGAGCATGTGTGAAAAGAGCATTAGCACGAGAAGAGTTTAAGTATAAAGACAATGCAAAGTTGACAAGTGAAAAATCAATCATCGAGTGGTGTAATGCTTTGATAAGATATTAGGGGAATAAAATGCCCTTCCAAATTTTGCAAGGATTTTTTTTCGACGATGATGATACTAACATTAAAACTTCAGCGCTGAGATTTGCCGCGTACAATGATAATCAAGTGAGATGACTCCTTCCTTAGCCTCAAATGTGGTGGCCCTGCTGGCACCGGCCACAAGAAGGTAAGTAAAAGTTTCTTTGGCGTCGATGATTTCAGGAGTCAGCGAGGAGCGGGTTATTGTTATCTTAGGCCCACTTCCTTTACACTTATCACCCCTCTTCGACGCATATTTCGTAACCAAATACAGATGGACCACTGATTCACCCCAGCCACGTTAGACTCAGTCTCAAACCAGGTAATACAATCTTCGCCTCGCATACCTTCATTGTTATTTGTAGTGTATTCGTAATGCTTCGACTAATTTCATCTAATTTGTTGCTAATACATCAAATTTGTAGGAATGCTTTGGGCGCAGCTTATTGCGGCGAAGGTAAAAATGAAGAGGGAATAGATTATTACTTGTGTCATTGTGTTGAGGCCAAAAAGAAATTGGAGGCCCTAGTTATAGATGGAGAAAACATCAAATACCCTACATGCTGAAGAGCTGTTACCTTGAACGGGTTTAGAAGGCACCCGGCCGCAGAGGGTGTTAAATATTGGTTGCTTCAGGACTCTGCTTACTGCGCTGATACCCTTCGGCCACATTCGAACTGTCGCCAATCACGCCTCGTTTTCGACCAAATATGCATGACCTTTGAAAAGCAAGATCCTTTGTAGCTGCCGCAGACTTGATCATGAGGCAATACTTGACACAATAAAGTAGCAGAGCGTAATCTCGACAATTCCCGCTTAATTGGAATTTTAAGTATGCACATTGGTTCTGGCTAATTTATACTCTGCATACCAACAACTCAGCGCATTTTTTCAATGCTGCTGATGTCAAGACGCAAAATCGCCCCACCATCTTAAAACGATATCGCTGCATGTAGGGATTGATGAAGCTATCAGACTGCAAATCGTAAAAGCGCAAATTAATTTTACATTTAGAACTATGGCGATAGATCAACTGGTTTTCCTCAAAAATGATGTAGGATATTCTTAATAGATTAGTAAACTAAGTGGAAGATTAAATTATGTTGTTTTTATAATAGGTTACAAGTTTCCAAAAGGTTGGAAAGTAATATTTTGGTTATGTTTTATTCATGTTCTATTCATGAGAGGTTGTTGTGTGCAATAGGTATCTTGGAACTCTCAATGAAGATGTATGGCCAAAAGCGACTATGTTGAGAGACTGGCATGCCTATAATTTCGAATGGAAGCATCATGATTTAAGCCTTTGTTCCTAACTTGAACCAAATGAAGATTCTTTTCGCTCGTAAGCGCAGCTTCCTTAATTCCCTTTATTTCACCATTTCATTTCGGATGCTCTTTTTTTCTAAGTTTTATTTCGGTTTCCATTTTGGGTATAACCTACTAAAATTCGGACAGGTCCACTCTAAAAATGCTGATTTATGACTAATCCAAGGAGAATCTCCCAGCCGCAAGAAATGCAACATCCTACGATGATCTTGATAAATTCTAAACTGCGATTTAAGCCGGCTATGTGAAGTTTCTGCTGAGGGAATTTCAAGTTAAGTATGTTTTGTGCTTAACTTTTACTCATGAGCGTCCTGTATGATGTAGACATTATAAGAGCATCTCAAATTTCAAGTTCTTTTATTCATGAGAGGTGTTTTGTGCAATAGGTATCTTGGAACTCCCAATGAAGATGTATGACCAGAGTGACTAAGTTGAGAGATTATCATGCCTATCCTCAATGGAAGCATCAATATTTATGCCTTGTTGTTCTTGACTTGGTACTTTGGATTTGTTGTCTATAAGTGCCTTCCACCTATTTTCATTTCATTTCCATTTTGGATGCTCTTTCTTTTTCTTCTTTTACTTTTCCTATTTATAAGTAAACTATTAAAAATTGATTGGTGTCTCCTTGCAAAAAATGTTGATTTATGAGCTATCCAAGAGAATCTCAGCCAAAAAATCAATGCAACATCCTTATTTTGATGAACTTGACAAATCTCAATTCTTATTTGAACCCATTATAAAAGAGCATGTGAAGCTTAGTGAGAAAATTTCAAGTTATTCATTTGAAGTTAACATCATCGTGAGAACCTATGATGCAGAAATTATAAGAGAATCTCAAATGTATGAGTGATATTGTAAAAGATTTGTGAGAACGGAGTACCTAAGCCATCCTTGAATTGTATTTTTGTTTATTATGAGAGAATCTTATAAGTCGAGTTTGTGTGCATGAAAATGGGGCACACTGATTCAATATTTTATTTAAGTAGGGTGTTGGAATTCATATAGTTTGATTTTTTTTCATGATTTTGTATTACCACTTGATAGTTTTGAGAAAGCATTGTGCATCAAGTACAAGCACTTGGGTTTCAGAATGGTGTATGAAGAATATTAGACAATTGTAGCATAAACAGAAGAATTAGGACAGCCAAATAAATCTCATTTTATTATAAACATCATATTACTAATATAGTGAGTGTAATAACCATTGATGGTTACCAATCATTATTTTTCTTCTTTTATTCTCTCCCTATTATAACTAGTACCAATTGACTAACTTATTATAAAAACTTAATTTATTGAAACAAATCAACCTAACGATTATATATCAATATCAATATAGCATGTACCATCTATTCACATAAACATTTGTAATGATATTTACTCAAATTTTAGAATTTATTGCTTCCCTCAAATGTTTGTAATTCATGCAACGTAATCCCTTAATAGTCCAAATTGCAAAAGGGAAACAATCTTTGAAAACATGTTACCCAGATACCATGTTAGTTATGGAAATTTTGTCTGAGGCATCAGGATCATGTAGGGAACCTCTACAATAACCTCTCGATTTTTGTTATGTTGGAGTCATTTTTCCATAGTGTCTAATTTTTACTTGATGGAAAAAGTGTCAATTGCAAGTAAAGTTGCAAAGTGGTGCAACTTTCATTCTGCAACTCGTGTGACCAAATGAACTATTCCAACGTGTCCAGATGGGTACGTTTACACTAGGCATGGTCCTTTTTCGTACCCAAACACGCCGAATTACTTTGAGCTATGTTCAATCGGCTTGATCACTAGTTAAGAGTCCAAAGTGCAAAATGGTTGCAATCTTTCATGGGCTATTACTCAAAAACTGTGATGCTTACAAACTCTTCGTGTAAGCCTACAGGATCATGTTGGACCCCTTTACAATAGCCTATCTCTTTTTTTATTATCTTAAAGTCATTTTTCCATGGTGTCCAGTTTTCACTTGATGGAAAAAGTGTCAAATGTAGGCAATGTAAAGTTGCAAAGTGGTGCAAATTTTGTTTTGCAACTCATGTGACCAAATAGATTGTTCCAACACATCTAGATAGGTACATTTACACTAGGCATGGTCCTCTTTCAGACCCAAATACACTAAATCGCTCTGAGCTACATTCAACCGGCTTGATCCTTTAAGGGTCCAAAGTGCAAAATGGCAGCAATCTTTGAAGGATATTATTCTGAAACCATGATGCTTACGAACTTCTATCTAAGCCTACGAGATCACATTGGGCCCCTATACAATAACCTCTCTTATTTTTTGTTATCACAGATTCATTTTCCCCTAGTGTCCAATTTTCACTTGATGGAAAAAGTGTCAAATGCAAGCAATGTAAAGTTGCAAAGTGGTCCAACTTTTTTTTTCCAACTTGTGTGACCAAAAAAATTGTTCCAACACGTCCAAATGTGTACATTTATGCTAGGAATGGTCCTCTTTCTCACCCAAACATGCTGAATCTCTTTGAGCTACATTCAACCGGCTCGATCCCTTAAGGGTCTAAAGTGCAAAAGGGCAACAATCTTTGATGGGCTATTACTCAGAAACCATGATGCTTACAAACTCTCTATTTAAGCCTACAGGATCGCATTGGGCCCCTCTACAATAACCTCTCTCTTTTTTTTTATCTCAGAGTTATTTTTCTTATGGTGTCTAGTTTTCACTTGATGGAAAAAGTGTCAAATACAAGCAGTGTAAAGTTGCAAAGTGGTGCAACTTTCATTTTGCAACTTCTGTGACCAAACAGATTGTTCCAACATGTTTAGATGGGTATTTTTACACTAGGCATGGTCCTCTTTTGCACCCAAACACGTTGAATCGCTCTGAGCTATGTTCAACCGCCTCAATCCCTTAAGGGTCCAAAGTGCAAAAGGGAAGCAATCTTTGATGGGCTATTACTTAGAAACTGTGATGCTTATGAATTCTCTGCCCAAGCCTATAGGATCACGTTGGGCCCCTCTACAATAAATTCTCTCAATTTTTGTTATCTCAAAGTTGTTTTCCCGTGGTGTCTAGTTTTCACTTGATGGAAAACATGTCAAATGCAAGCAATGTAAATTTGGAAAGTGGTGCAACTTTTGTTCTACAACTCGTGTGACCAAATGGATTGTTCCAACACGTCCATATGGGTACTTTTACACTAGGTATGGTCATTTTTTGTGCCCAAACATGTTGAATCACTTTGAGCTACGTTCAATCGGCTTAATCCCTTAAGGGTTCAAAGTGTAAAAGGGCAACAATCTTTGACAAGCTATTACTCAGAAATCGTGATGCTTGCGAACACTCTGTCTAAGCCTATGGGATCATGTTGGGCCCCTCTACAATAACCTCTCCCAGCTTTTGTTATCTTGGAGTCGTTTTCCCGTGGTGTCTAGTTTTCACTTGATCAAAAAAATGTCAAATGCAAGCAGTGTAAAGTTGCAAAGTGGTGCAACTTTTGTTCTGCAACTCGTATGACCAAAAATATTGTTCCAACACATCTGGATGGGTACATTTACACTAGGCATGGTCCTCTTTCACACCCAAACTTGCTAAATCACTTTGAGCTACATTCAACCGGCTCGATCCCTTAAGGGTCCAAAGTGCAAAAGGACAATGATCTTTGACGGGCTACTACTCAGAAACCATGAAGCTTACGAACTATTCGTCTGAGCCTATGGGATCATGTTGGGCCCCTCTGCAATAAAATCTCTTATTTTTTTTTTTATCTTGGAGTCATTTTCCTATGGTGTCCAATTTTCACTTGATGGAAAAAGTGTCAAATGCAAGCAGTGTAAAGTTGCAAAGTGGTGCAACTTTCATTCTACAACTCGTATGACCAAACGAACTGTTCCAACGCATCCAAATGGGTATGTTTATGGTAGGAATGGTCCTCTTTTTCACCTAAACATGTTGAATCACTTTGAGCCGCGTTCAACCGACTTGATCCCTTAATTGTCCAAAGTGCAAAATGGTTGCAATCTTTGATGGGCTATTACTCAAAAATAGTGATGCTTACGAACTCTCTGTCTGAGCCTACGGGATCACATTAGGCTCCTCTACAATAACCTCTCTCATTTTTTGTTATCTCAGATTCACTTTCTTGTGATGTTTAGTTTTCACTTGATAGAAAAAGTGTCAAATGCAAGTAATGTAAAATTGCAAAGTGGTGCAACTTTCCTTCTGCAACTCATGTGACCAAACAAATTGTTCCAACACGTCTTGATAGGTACATTTACACTAGGCATGGTCCTCTTTTGTACCCAAACATGTCAAATCACTCTGAGCTACGTTCAACCGACTTGATCCCTTATGATGGCATGCAAAACAATCAAAAATAAAAACATTCACACAACAGTTGAGAAGTTTGAGTTTTCCACACATAAAGCATATGATCATCCTCAAGTCTAGCAAGTGCAAGATGTTTTTTAATTATCCTCCTTGCCCTTACAACAATATACAACCAATTGTAAATGCATACAATGGTGGAACTTGGAAACATTTTATTTTTCCTCAATTAACAACTTAGGCTATGAAGCATTTTGTCATTTTCATTTGAAATGATTTTTTATGCTTGAAAATAGTAATCTAAGAGAAACAAGTGATGCTCTCGTGTACATTTATTATTTGGTGTGATAAATAAAGTTTTCACCCAAGTCCATTTCTTATTTGTATTATAAATTATAAAGCTTTCTCCCAAGTCCATTTCCTATACAATAAATAATATTGAAAAAAGTTGACATATACATCTTTCAATGTGTTTATATGGTGATGGATCAAGAACATAACAATTCATTCTGTACTATGAGGATTATACTGTGAAAATGTTTAAAGACTTCAAGATAAATGTTTGTATGATAATGAGTCAAGAAGTTAACTACTCATCATCTACTATGAATATTATGTTTTACAAGTGTTGTGAAGATTATGTATCCTTTGTTTAATTGAGTTGTTCCATTCAAAAGATTAAATATACTAGAATCTTTTTATGAAACATCTCATGGAATACCAATTGAAAACATGTTTTTTGCTTTAAGATAAAGCATTTGATGTAACTCTTTAAATTAAATTGAATTGAGATATGTAAGAACAAGGGAGCATTAGGAAATACATTGCTCAAGGATCTTAAATAAGCCTTCCTACCAAATTTGAAAAAGCATGATAAGCCCATGGTTGAAAATTTGGTAGTCATCAAAGTGGGTACTAATTCTATATTATATAGATCATAATTCTTCTTTATCTTTAAGATCTTCTAAGTTTTACAATGGTTTCACCAAGATGTGAAGGGTGAACTATTCTTTATTCAGTTATGCCTATGTAGGTTCATTTGTCTTATCTCCCATTGCAATTTTGGGTGGATTATTGCTTTCAAAGTATTGGGAATGCTTTGCTTATTTTCTAGTTGGTAGTTGCCATTCTAGAAGGCTCATCTCTTTATATATATATTATACTCATTCTTAACCAATTATCAAGTTAATAATCAATGCATTTATTTACAATTAATCTTTTCTTTTGAATTTGTGCAATTTTGTAATTTGTAACTCTACTAGTATTCCTAGAAATATTAAAGTTTTTTAGCATGAACTAATAAAGTTGTTTAGCATCAATCAATAAATATTCAATACAAACCATGAAGGACAACAATAATCAATGCTAGGGCTAACCAATTAATAAGTATACATGAATAAGTCAAGCATGTACATGTGAATAGGAGAAGCACAAGTACACAAAAATACATAAGCCTTGAAGTATACACACGAATACATAGTATACACAAATTAATACAAAGTATATGCATAAATACAAGGTATACGCATGAAAACACATAAATCACAAAGTACTCCCATTGGAATACAATAAAGTCCCTGAAATGCTCCTACATAATTGCTCGAAATATACCATGAATATAACTCATATCTATTGAACCAGCTGGATTCCTCATTAAAATATGGACCTCAATGATCAAAGATTTGTAATTAACAAATAGCCATGTAAGACATATAATACTCGTGTAAAATGAATAATGTTTTTTTTTTTTTCAAACTTGCGAAATTCCATATAGGATACAATGTCAAATATATGCAATACAAAGAAATATGTACACAAATGTCATATAGGCATACAACAAAGGGCTCTGGAATCAAAAGTCATTTCTCTCCATGCTCTCGAAATAAACTCTTGCCCTTTGCTTGTCAATCGAATGGTGATAGGTCTATCACTCATTTATTCTAAGTTCAAGGAGTGCTCTAGGTGCTCCTCCTATGGTTTAGTTCTTGGTCAAGCCTTATCTATTACAATAACAAGTAAAGACATTAATATATAGAAATTACATTATAAAAAATGATATATTTAACAAAATAATCACTTATTGCCATCTGATGATCACTCTGCTTGAGGGAAATACTCAAATTCCCATGCTCAAGCATTTTGAAGCCCTATAGAAACCATCCAAAGAGAAATTAAACTATGAATCAATAATGGTTTGATTTTTCACTAACAGCTATAACAGTGAATGTAAATTGAAATTTAGTAATCTTCCTCATACCTTTGTGAGGGGAATTGAGGGGTCTATAGAAAACAAAAACCAACCTCCATTTCCCTATGAACATTTGAAGGTGTATCTGCTTCCAACATCTGAAAATAAAACAACAAATTATTGAATCACAAAAACTACAATAGTGATGCACGTCATGGTTTATAATGTATGAGATAATGAATAAAGATTTTAGTACTTATTAAATTATATATTTCTGACTATCATGCTTACTATTTTCCCTATCCATAGCTTGTTTGAAAGAACCTATTTTTAGGCTTTTACCCATAGCAGTAAGGCAATGAACTATTTGATAAAATGCTTTGGTAGACATGTATGATAACTATGGTAGCATAGAGAAGGTAGTGAACTATTTGAAAAAATGCCTCAAAGAAATGGGGTCTCATGGTGATAGAATGTCATTACAAACAAATGTGTCATGGCATTCCATCACCATGAGACCACATTTCTTCAAGGAATTTTTTCAAACTACTCACTACCTTGTCTATGTTATTGCTTACTATTATTCTTTGATAGATTTTTTTCCAAGAACCCATAGTTTTTTGGAAAGTACCTTTTTTTAGGATTTTAGCCATAGTAGCAAGGAAGTGAGTAGTTTGATAAAATGCTTTGGTAAACATGTATGCA
>VDFB02192039.1:0-25913 GCA_007258455.2 Sequoia sempervirens
GAATGAAGGCCTCCTAGCCCGGGCATTGCTTCTTGCTTGCAACACAGCAACTAGTAATGAGATAACTTAAATTGTGAGTTGCATTTAGTTTTGAGCATTGTATTCAGCTTGTGCATTGTTAGATCTGTTTTGCATATTAGTGGCTTTCCGTATATTGCATTGTTTGCTACAGCAGATTCATGTTTTAATTCATAAGTCAAAAAACAACAAAAATGTTGTTTTGGGTATTACCCCATTCTCATTGTAGGGTCTAGGCGCCTTAATTCTCAAATTTGCAGATTTTTTAGAGAAGGCATTAATTTTTAAGAGCAGATCGCCCTTCCTTGAGGGCCGTACCACTTGCTGATTGCATTGAAATCCGTGCATAAATAATATAAGGCTGTTAGATCTGTTTTTTGTGTCTTAGTCTAGGCGCCATTATTCTTAGGGAATATTGCATTTTGTTTCAAGTCAATCCGATGAGTTATGTGAGAGTTATGAGCATATGAGTGATTTCATGGACTGCTGGTTATTCATTTAAAAGTGCAGATTTGTGTAAAACCAGAATTAGAATCTTGATCATTGAAGAGTTGTATTGTTCTGGCATTTCTATCCAAGCTAAGGAGGGTTCTTTATGATGTAATGTTAATCTTTCAAATTCCTAAGCTATTGGCAGGCGAATGATCCTCATGTTGTAAACTGACAGTAGTACTGGCAGTCATTTTCAGTCTTGTTCAAATCTGATTTGTAATGCTCTCTTTCATTATGAAGTTGTTTTGTAATAGATACATCTCCGCCCTATGGTAGCTACTTTCCCACTCTGGGTTAGCAAGCACATTCTGGGTGTTGAGTACTTTCAGCTTTCAGTATTTCTTTCAAGCATTGTACTTTGTAACACTCCGCCATATGGTCGCCCCTCACTCCATACTAGATTGGGTAGCACATACTTGGTGTCGAGTTCCCTTTCAGCACTTAGTGTAGAAGATCCTCTGACCATATGCTCGCCATCATCGGCGCCATTCTTGGTTAGAGTTCCTGCATAAGCAATTTGATTTAGATCCTCTGACCAATGCTCACACCTTGCCCACATTGGGATCCTGATGTACATTCTGGTTAGAGTTGCTTCAGCGCGTTTTGGTTTAGCTGCTAACCTTAACGGGTGCATTTTTTTGTAATTGGTAATTTGAAAAACGAAAAAATTGGCTCGAAATATTTCACTGTAGAATGTTTAACGGGGAGGGAGCAAGAGCATAAGATCTCCTATTCCTTGGATTGATGAGTTGATAGATGAGCTTCATGGAGCTTGCTACTTCTCAAAGATTGATTTAAGGACAGGTTATCATCAGATCAGAGTCCAAGAGGAGGACATAGAGAAAACCGCATTCAAATGTCACTGTGGACACTTTGATTTCTTGGTTATGCCTTTCGGTTTAACCAATGCTCCAGCCACATTTCAGTCCACTATGAACAGGGTTTTCCATCCTCAACTGAGGAAACATGTGTTGGTGTTCTTCGATGACATTCTAGTTTACAGCAGATCATGGGAAGAACACATGGTTCACCTAGATGAGGTTTTGAGCATACTTGACAGGAAGTCCTTGTACGCCAAGGAGTCCAAGTGTGCATTGGGCATGGCCGAGCTTTTGTATTTGGGTCACATTATCAGCAGTGAGGGAGTTAGCATGGATCCAGAGAAGGTTCGAGCTATCATTGATTGGCCTACACCTGAGACATTGACACAGCTCAGGGGATTTGTAGGATTATGTGCCTTCTATCGTCGGTTCGTTAGTGGATTCTCGCGGCATGCTGCGCCACTAACTGATTTGACTAAGAAGGGTGCATTTGTGTGGACACCATTAGCACAGGCGTGCTTTGAGAAGTTCAAACTTCTCATGACTTCATGTCCAGTGTTGGCTTTGCCGGATTTCACCAAACCCTTTGAGTTACATTGTGATGTCAGTGGAGAGGGAATTGGTGCAGTCATTATGCAGGATCGTCATCCTATAGCTTTCGAGAGCAGGAAGCTGAGAGGTCCTAAGAGGAGCTTTAGCATCTATGACAAGGAGATGTTGGCCATCATGCATGCCATGGCCAAGTTCAGGCAATACTTGATTGGTAGTAAATTCTGTGTTAAAACCGATCATAATAGTTTGAAACACTTCCTTGGACAGCGGGATTTAAATGAAAGACAACAGAAATGGGTCAGCAAACTTCAGTCCTATGATTTTGACATCTCCTATGTCAAGGGTACTCAGAATGTAGTTGCTGATGCATTATCTCGCCGTCCTCACTTGAGCTCCATTACACAGATTTCAGAAGACTGGAGACATATGATTGTAGCGGAGTATGCTAAGAACCCGTGGGCTTCTAGCATAGTGGATGGAACAGTACAGGATGCCAGATACTCACTTGTAGATGATCTTATCATTTACAAAGGGAGGATATTTCTAGTTCCAGATTCAGAGATGAGGAACCAAGTTTTGAGACCATTTCATGATGCACCTATGGCAGGACATCCCGGGTACTTTAAGACCTATAGGCAGGTACGGGAAAGATTCTCTTGGAAGGGTCTCAAATCCTTTGTTCTCCAGTATGTCAGGGAATGCCTTGTTTGTCAATAGAACAAGCAAGAACACACATACCCTGCAAGATTACTCCAGCCGCTTCCTATCCCTGAGAGGAAGTGGGAATGCTTGTCTATGGACTTCATTACGGGCTTGCCGAAAGCTCAAGGGAAAGACAGCATTTTTGTGGTGGTAGATCGATTGACGAAGTATGCTCATTTCTTCTCAATCACTACTACGCACACAGCTACTCAGGTGGCGGATTTGTTCTTTCGTGAGGTATTCAAGTTGCATGGTTTGCCTTGGAGTATAGTCAGTGATAGGGACAGCAGGTTTATGAGTAACTTCTGGCGGGAGTTATTCAAGCTTTGCGGGACAGAACTCACTCCGAGTACCAGCTACCACCCCCAGACAGATGGGCAGACTGAGATAGTCAACAAATGGGTGGAGGGATACTTGCGGAATTACAGTTCAGGGCAGCAGAAGGCATGGGTGAGATGGTTATACCTTTGTGAGTATTGCTACAATACCACTCATCACATGAGCAATTAGATGACCCCCTACCGCGCATTATATGGATATGATGCTCCGAGTTTTCTAGACTTGTTACTGAGTGACAGTAGAGTACCTAGTGCTGGTGATCTATTACAGGAGAACCAGGATATTATGAGGACACTCAGAGAGAATATACAGAAAGCTCAGAATCAGCAAAAGCAATATGCTGATCAGAGGCGAGTGGAGCGATCTTTCGAGATCGATGATTTGGTGTATTTGATGCTCCAGCCTTATAGGCAGTCCACCCTTCGTAAGAAGGGCGCAGAGAAACTTAAGCCGCGTTACTATGGACCATTCAAAGTTGTCAGACGGGTCAGTGAAGTGGCTTATGAGCTAGATCTTCCGATGGACAGCAAGGTTCACAATGTGTTCCATGTTTCACGCCTCAAAAAGGCATTGGGACCACATGTGACTCCTATTGATTTACCACCCCTGGATGATGAGGGGAAGTTGATATTGATTCCTGAGGCCATTCTGGATTCCAGAGAGCGTCATCTTCGGAGGCGGGTTATCAGGGAATACTTGGTAAAGTGGAAAGATCTACCAACAGAGGATGCGACTTGGGAGGGTGACAGTGTTTTACAGCATCCAACTTTGAGTTTGCTTGCGGACAAGCAAATTCGGGGAGGGCGGACTATGATGTCCCCACTCTAGTCAGTCACCTGATGCAGTGTGTTAGCCCTTTTCTTGGACCCTTGTGGGCTAACTAGATTGGTTAGAGGGTCAGCGGTACCTTCTGGAGAGTTCGGTCGATTTCATTTTCTGAGATCATGGATTGGCTCATTGCAGGCTTTGGCAGTACATGAGTTTGTTTGCTTCTGACGACACTGAATTCTGTGGAGAATTGAGGGAGATAGGCTTACTTAAGTGATTTAAGTTATATTTTAACTTGAAGTCTTTTTATAAAGTCAAATTGACTTTATAATTTTTATATCACTTAAATAAGTCTAAAGTGAGTGTTTTAAAGTATTTTATTTAATCACTTAAAGGAGGCGCCAAAAATCAAAGTTAGAACTATGGAAAGTGACTTGACTGTGATGTCCCCACTCTAGTCAGTCACCTGATGCAGTGTGTTAGCCCTTTTCTTGGACCCTTGTGGGCTAACTGGTTTGGTTAGAGGGTCAGTGGTACCTTCTGGAGAGTTCGGTCGATTTCATTTTTTGAGATCATGGATTGGCTCATTGCAGGCTTTGGCAGTACAGGAGTTTGTTTGCTTCTGACGGCACTGAATTCTGTGGAGAATTGAGGGAGATAGGCTTACTTAAGTGATTTAGGTTATATTTTAACTTAAAGTCTTTTTATAAAGTCAGATTGACTTTATAATTTTTATATCACTTAAATAAGTCTAAAGTGAGTATTTTAAAGTATTTTATTTAATCACTTAAAGGAGGTGCCAAAAAACAAAGTTAGAACTATGGAAAGTGACTTGAGTTTATTTCAAAAAATTTAAATGATCTAAAACCCTAAAATGTACGGCCTCCTTGAGTTTTCACCTCCTTTGTTATATAAGGGTTGAGGGCAATGAGAAACTCATGTATTTTGAATATTTCAACTTTGCCTTGGAGGTTTTCCCTTTGCTTTCATCCTGTGATCAGGTTTGCAGCAATCCACCATTGGAGAACGAAATCTCTTCAGTGTGAGCACTTGTGAGGCTGTGAGAGATCAGCTGAATTGGTGCAAATTGAGAGAGCTTCATTCAGAAGTTCTGGAGTGCTTTAACAGATTTTTGTAAGTGTTCTTCATCAGAAACAGAGGGTTTGAATAGATGGTGTTCTTCCTTCTTCATGGCAGGCATCATAGCTACTTGGGCGCACCTTCTAAGATATTTTCTGGTCTCTTTTGCTTGAAAGGCGTGGCTGTTTGAGCTTGGGCGCATTTGCTGGTTGAAGAAACGCCTATCTTCTTGAGGGTTTCTCTTCACTATCTTCAGCACTTGGCATCCCCTCTTCTTTTGCTCCATTTTCACAGCTGGATTCAGACTTTGTTTCATCCTATTCCGAATATTGTTAGGTTTTCATGTATAGACTGGCAAACTGGCTTCGTTTGTTAATTAAATAAACTGGAGGCTTTCGGGTATGTTTATATGTTCTAAATCCATTGTTGAGCTTATTAAATACCTTCTACAATTTCAGTTTGATTAGATTTGCTCAAGTTTTCATTCTGTGAGCTTTTATATGATGCGCACCTTCTCTTTTGTCTACAAAATTTCTCTAAAAAACTAAAAAACACAAATAGACTTAAGAAAAAGATAGGGGTTTAAGCGTGACCTAGCAAGGCTCATCTGCAGGAGGTTCAAAGTTAGGTGGTTTGGACCCTTTAAAATCAAGGAGGTTGCGAGAATGAAGCAATCAAAGCTGTAGAAATTAGGTGGGAGGATGTTACAGACTCCATTAACGGATCAAAACTAAAACCATATCTAAGAGAGAAGGAAACAATGCTTCAATATGTTGGGATATGCAACTATAAGGATTGGAGAATAAGCGAAAGCAAAATCAAGAGGAAGAAGATTGGGGAATAAGTAAGGCGGTTTGTACTAGAGGAAGGTGGACCACACCGAGGGAAAAGATTAGTCGAAGAGAGACTCGTCAAAAAACGAGTGGACGGAACTGTAGTGCCTTGAGTTCACAAGCATCTAAACAATGCCTTGTTCGGAACACCCACCCTCTGGAAAAGGATATGGGGTCACTGAAAGTACCATGCACCCTACGAAGGAGAACAGAGGGGGTACTTTTCATACGAACTAGATGAAAAAGCAGAGGAGGAAAATGAGGAGAAAGCAGAGAGAGAAAGAAAAGAAAGAGCAATACAAAATGAAAGCTACGAAGATGACTAGGACGAAGATTGGAACGAATACCTAGAAAAAGATGGACCATGCCTAAAACCAATATTGATGACGAAAGACATGTTTATTGGTGCCAAGACAAACGGGTACAATGACGGCGTAGCCAAATATGCTAAAGACAACAATAAGGAGCCCCCTACTCTGGTGACCTTGTACGGATTGTAGCGGGTGATACCAAATCTAGCAGGCCTACCGATCATAGACAAAGAAAACATCATGTGGCACCAACAATATGGTGAATGCTACATGGACGAAAGTTACAAATGTATGGGTCCTACTCCATTAGTAGACAAAATTTCAACTTAAAATATTTAGGAACCTGCTACGAAGAGGAATGTTACAAGAGACCGTCGTTTTCTTGTAAGTGGCGATATGTGTTGGAAGCTAAGATACGAGGTGAGGGAAGAAAAATGCAAAAAAGAAAAATTGGAGGAAATAAAAAATGTAAAAAAGTAAAAAATTATATTGATGAGGTCAAAAAATGAAAAAAGTGAAAAATTAAAGTGATGTGGAAAGGTGGAAAAATGAGAATTTAAAAACCAAAAAGTAAGAAAAAATAAAAAGAAGGGAGAAAAAATTAAAATAAAAAATAAATCTTCAAAGGAATAAAAGAAGTTGTACAACCAATAGTAAATCATAAAAACCCCTTGACAAAGAGAGGAAAGTTTCAAAAGAAAGCACAGATATTTACAGTGCGGCTTGGGAGACTCTCAGAAGAAGGTTTCGTACAAAGAGGAATTCTTGTATAGCAAGTAGGGAGAAACCAGAGGGAAAGCACACAACACATCATACGACATGCAAAGAATAGACAAACACACCTCATATAGCCTACTACCGTATGACAGAGGAGATGAATCGCCATATGACTCAAGAGACACATCGTAGTACACCATAGGAGACTCATCGTATATATTCATAGGACTGTTGTCGTGCGCAAAAACACTCATAACATACCAAGCAGAGGCAATCGTACGACACGCACAGGGGGTCTCACCTTATAGAAAGAAATCATGATAGTATGGCAAAAATTTCACAGGGCATTCGTCCAATCCATATACATTCATATTGTATGCGACAATAAGCTTTGCATCGTAAACCATATGGCTGGAGTGGATAAATTGGAAAGAGTAGACACCGTACCACGTACGGCTGGTGGTGTAGCAAATGGGGGCACTGTAGGCTGTACAGCTAGAGGTGTCACAACAAAACCAAAATACACCATACATCACATGAATCCAATAACTAGCGTGGCACAGAGGACAATACGTGCAAGGCCATACAATGTATAGTGGGAACGATCAGGAGTGTCGAATAAACTCAGTTGCTATAATGGTATCAAGCAATCACATCAATTATTTAACTAGTGCCAAAACCAAAAAGTGCCAAATAATTATTAGTACCAGAAGGATATGGCTGCAACCAACAGTAGCAAGGGGAAGCAACTGCCACCATTCTAACCTTGGATTGCAACAAGCAAGATGGCAAAGGGGACAGACGATGATGTAGTAACAATAGACAACAATACTTGGGAAAGTCTCAATAGCAAGGAATGCCATTCATGGTGGTTGGCGACTCAAGATGATCACATCCTGAAACAAGCATTACAATAGGCGCAAGGCTACCATATTTCATTCTCAATATTTTGAGCCATACCTAAGACAAATGATTGTACATTATGACAGACATCACCACAAGCTTGTCATCAACTACAGAGGCAGTCATGTGACCATTTCCTATGCATCGCCTGAGTTCACCAGGGTATTTAGGATACCCTCTTGAGGAGCTTCAGCAGAAAAGCCCTCAAGAAAAATGTTGAGACAAATGAAGCAGAACCTTCTGGTGAGGGTGTGTAGATCCAACCTCACACAGCAAGAGAGAGACAATATATGGAGCCCTAGAAACAAAGGATTGCGGAAGAACTTTCTTGCCAATGTCGAATGGAAGTGTCTGTTAGATTTGATTCTTGATTAACTGGTGCAAGCAGTTAGTCATCGAGCACGACCCCCTAATGGCTCAGGGGGTCGAGACGAACCCGACCTTTATGCAGCAAGGGTGTGAGAGAGTTTTTTTGATGCTTGATTTTGCACACATGGCCAAGAGTGGAGACGATGGAGATGTTGGCCGCCTGGCAGCCAACCAAACCCACTACAATTGGGAGGCATGGCCGAGTGCTAGCAGCATTCCATGGTATGGAGAAGAGCTACAGGGGCGTTTTCCTCTGATGGCAACAATGTAATGTCCCCTTTTCCTAGGTGGTGATCAGTTACAGAGGTTAGTCCATCACTTTGTCCCCGTGGACTAACATGGTGGTTAGGGGGGCCATTGAGGGCATTTGCAGACTTGTCCAATCAACCTTTTGAGTTCTATTGGTTTTTCCTAGCTTAGTGTTTACCCAGGATTTCTCTGTGTACCTTCCGAAGCCTTTTTTGGACACTTTGTCCATACTATTTATAGTAAATCATAGGTCAATGGTATGGTCACTTGCCAATATTACTATATTGGCATGATGGCAAATTTATATCCTGGATTTATCTTGGTTTTATTATGGTCCTATGTACTAAGTTTTAATAATGCCAATAATAAAGTTAAAACAAAATATTTAACTTTATGCGTTATTAATACAAATTAAAAGAACTTTATGTTAAAGGGGATATAATGATTTTTAAAAGAATATTTATATTATAAATTTCCACCCAATTTAAACAGGATAAAAGGTGGGAATTTAAATTAAATTTAATATAATACAAAAGCCAACTTGGGTGTTGGAATTTGGGGAAATATAAAAGCCCTTTTGAGAGCTCATTTGCACATTCATGTTGAGAAGAAATTGATAAGGATTTTGTAGGTTGGACTAGAAGGTCTAAAAATCTTGGCTTCATTGAGCACAAAAACCCTCATGAGGAACAACAGGCTAAAAGAGTGAAAGATCTTCCAAGGCTGTGTCATGTCCCCCGAAATTGTAACACTAAATATGAGATATTAAAATATGAATAACAAAATCCAATAAATATCAAAATATAAATATAAGTAATTGCAATCTAAATATTATTATTATAATAATAATTATCCTAGATTATATTATAATTATAATGTAATTATCATAACTAATTATAAATATCACAATAATAGAGATACCATTCTAATTATAAAACCATTATTATAATAATACAAAACTGAACTAATTAATATTGTTAATTGTAAATTATTATACTAATAAAACATTCACAAAAATAGATGAATAAATACCAATAATATTTATGAATAAGTATTAACATGTATATCCCATAGAAATATTTATTTCTAGGAATATTGACTGTAGCGATCTCCTATATTCAAACCATAGATAAAGCAGTAAATAAATTTTGAACAAACGAATACTCAATAAATAAACAATGATTCAAGAAGGGGGTAGCGATTAGTAAATGCAAAACAGAAATTAATAAATATGTTGCAATTAATATATTCATTAAGGCAACAATTATCTTTGGATAGTGATGTTTGAAGAATAACAAATAAGATTTTAAGTATGGGCAGCAATCTCATAAAGGTGACGATTCATATGGGAAGAAATTCATAAAGGCAGCGGATACCTTAAGGAATGGATAATAATTAACAAGTGAGGAAATAATTATGTTAAAAGAAAATCATCGATTAATTAGGCAAAGATATTAAAGGGGTGCATCCCATGTAAGAGATGCAATGAAATAAAGGGATGTGTCCCTTGCTATATATAAAAAGGAGTATGAAGATAGTGTGAAGAGGATATAGCATTCAAAAAATAAGGAGGAATGATGGTCAATAAGGACAAAAGGCAACAGTGGTAATTCTGATCCATGTTTAAATTAATATAATTATAATAGTTTATTTTTAATTTAGGGAAGATTATAGTTAGTATGATAAAGGTTTATGATTATAATTAATAGAATGGAATAGCATGGAATAGAAATGCAGAAAAATACATTTTGACACTCAGGTTTTGAGTGCTCTTGAGAACAGCATTCAACCATTCAAAAGATGCGTGTAAGATCACCACCCTTCACGAAGAGGCATGAAGGTATAAAAGGGAGTATGATATACGGGGAAAGGTATTGGAATGGAGAGATATATCTATGTATAGTTTAAACAATAGATTTGAACACTTTGGAAGAGCTTAAGGTTAAATACATCATGGTTGCATGAATAATAAGTAATATTTAGAAACAACATCGATATCTAAATTGGCATGAATATGAAGACAAGAATCTGGAGCAGCGACCGATAGAGGTCTAAGCCTCTTGTATTTTACAAAGCATGATTTGAAGGACTAATTCAGGAAACAACTATTGTACTCAATCGTCATTACCATCAGACTTATTTGGAAGCTTAGATGATATTGGATGACAATTTATGTCAATCCAATAAGGAGGAAATGGAAAAACTGAATGATCTAGAATTCAGGACATTACAATCGTGGCTGAGAGGAAGGAATACGGGCAGGCAAACAGATAAGTACTTCATGGATCTAAGAAATTAAGTTGCTAGATACATTAGAAATTTAGATAATGATATTTAGTAAATGCTCTTTGAATTTTCAATAATAATAAGATGATATTAGAAGAAGAGCATCAAAGAGGGAAGACGGATCAGGCTCAGGGAAATACGTCTGGAAGAAATCCAGTTAGTACATCGATTCGAGGTAAGTATCCTCAACCGAATGACATAACATTGAGGTTTATGAAATCGAATTCTAGTTCCTATGACAGTGGGTTACAATGTAACGCCTAACTCAGACCCTATCAGAATCAATATCAGTGTAGGTGTAAATCTGTGATGATCTGTAGATTCGATTAAATACATTATGAAAGTGAATGCATATTAAATGACCGTTACAATCAATAAATAAGTGTATTAAAGACTTCTAAACCAAGTAAGACAATCTGAAGATTAATGAATACTATGTTTCAATAACACAATAATGTTGTGTTTTGCAATTATTGTGCTTCCTTAAGCTACTATGAATTTACTACTACGAGAATAGACTTCGGACCAAAATTCCCTTTTGCTAACACTCAATAAGGATAGGGAGTTTGTGGAGGGAAAGGTTGGTAAATCGATCCTTTGACGGACGGTCCCAAGATAGGTAGGAAACCTTGAGGGAGTCCAATTAGAGATCGTTCACGCACCCTCGGCACAGTAAACCTACCATCCAAAGAGGCTAGGGAAGAGGAAACAAGGCGAAGATCTATTCCACTCAAGAGTAATAAGCCATACCTGAATCATGTTAGTTTATGCACTAGATGATAATGCATTTCATTTGTCTGATTCTTAAAATGTGCAATCTGAAATGATCTAATCATGAACAAGAAATTACGTGCTTTATTGATAATGCATGATGTATGCAGGTTTTCAAGGCAATTTACATAAATAAAATGATGTGTTGGTAAAATAAATTATATGTCCTAACTTGTGCTTTTATGTTTTTAGGATAAGTTTAACAAGGGGACATTACAAGCAGTATCAAAGCATGTTCCTGCAATCCTGTGTATACTATGTGTGCCTTACATGTATTCCAGTGTGTACTTTGAGATAATGTATGTGTATTCAAGTGTATTCAAAGGTTTACCTTGTGACTTATATGTATTCGTTGTAATATATGTTCATGTGAATACTTTGTGTATTATGTGTATTCGTGTGTGTGCTTCATACTCATGTGTATACTTGATGACCTTGGGATGGTGGACGGGTCCACGGTGTAGATGGGATGCACTGAATCCCCTTCCCAATTGTCTGACGGTATACTTCATTCGATTGTATTTGTATTTGAGTGTTTAATCTATGAATTGTATTTGTATTTGAGTGTATACTCTATGTCTTGTGATTGTATTTGAGTGTATACTCTATCACCTTGTATTTATATTTGAGTGCATCCTCTATGACTTATATTTGAATTCGATATGTATTTGTATTCGAGTGTATACTCTATGACTTGTAGATGTATTCGAGTGTATACTTTATGACTTTGTATTTGTACACTTTGTGGCTTTGTATTCAAGTGTATTCAAATGTATACTTTGTGGCTCATGTGTATTCCAGTGTATACTTTCTGGCTTATGTGTATTCCAATGTATTCAATTGTATACTCTGTGACTTACATGTATTCAAGTGTATGCTCTGCAAAATACATACTTTGTGACTGGTGTGTATACGTGTATTCATACGACTTACGTATTTAAGTGTATACTTTACATGTATCCATATAAATGCTTTGTGATTTCATGTACTCGTGTGTATACTTCATGTATTATTCGCATAAATACTTCATGCTTCTTGTGTATGCTCTATGTATTACATGTATTCATGCCTCATATTTATACTTTATGTATGACATGTATCTATGTGTTACTTCATGTATTGTCAACAAGATGTGTTCTTATAATTGCTTTATGCTTAAAAACTCTGAGAATGTTAAAAATGTTTCTTGTCAAGTTGCTTAAGTGGGTTGGTGGCTTGCTTGAGCTAGTTGCTTGCATGCTTGATTTGGCTGCCTACTTGCTTGAGCTGGTTACTTGTGTTCTTACATGCTTGATTTGGCTGCCTACTTGTTTGAGCTAGTTTCTTACATGCTTGAGCTACTTTCCTACTTGCTTGAGCTGATTACTTGTGTGTTTGAGCTTGTTTGCCTGCTTGAGCTACTTGTTGGTGTGCCTAAGCTAGTTGCTTTCTTGTTTCAGTTACTTACTTGTGTGCTTGAGCTACTTGTTTGCTTTCTTGAGCTACTTGCCTATGTGCTTGAGCTAGTTGCTTGCTTGTTTGAGCTACTTGTTTGCTTGCTTGAGCTACCTATTTGCCTACTTGAGCTATTTTCCTATGTGCTTGAGCTAGTTGCTTGCTTGTTTGAGCTACTTGTTTGCTTGCTTGAGCTACTTGTTTGCCTACTTGAACTACTTGCCTATGTGCTTGAGCTAGTTGCTTGCTTGATTGAGCTACTTGTTTGCCTACTTGAGCTACTTTTTGCCTGATTGAGCTACTTGCCTACTTGGTTGAGCTACTTGGTTTTCTTTAATTTCTGATTTAGGTGGAGCTCATCATTGTGTTTACTTTATGCTTAAAACCATGAAGATATTAAGGTTGTTTTCCATAGTGCTTATGGGGTTGGGAGGCACCAACAAATCAACTTATCTAAAAACTAAATTATTATCCAAATGCAATAATAAAGAATTGTGACTATTTGTGATTCCCTCAAATTTGTGATACAAAAGGAGAGCTTTTCAACGAGAGAATCCAACAATAGAGAGGTGTGAGATGACGTGATTGCTTCAGGAAAAGCAATCTTGGGCGGTGAGGACTGTCATGTCCCCCGAAATTGTAACACTTAATATGAAATATTAAAATATGAATAACAAAATCCAATAAATATCAAAATATAAATATAAGTAATTGCAATCTAAATATTATTATTATAATAATTATTATCCTAGATTATATTATAATTATAATGTAATTATCATAACTAATTATAAATATCATAATAATAGAGATACCATTCTAATTATAAAACCATTATTATAATAATACAAAACTGAACTAATTAATATTGTTAATTGTAAATTATTATACTAATAAAACATTCACAAAAATAGATGAATACATACCAGTAATATTTATGAATAAGTATTAACATGTATATCCCATAGAAATATTTATTTCTAGGAATACTCACTGTAGCGATCTCCTATATTCAAACCATAGATAAAGCAGTAAATAAACTTTGAAGGAATGAATATTCAATAAATAAACAATGATTCAAGAACGGGGTAGCGATTAGTTAATGCAAAGCAGAAATTAATATATATGTTGCAATTAATATATTCATTAAGGCAACGATTACCTTTGGATAGTGATGCTTGAAGAATAACAAATAAGATTTTAAGTATGGCCAGCAATCTCATCAAGGTGACAATTCATATGGGAAGAAATTCATAAAGGCAGTGGATACCTTAAGGAATGGATAATAATTCACAAGTGAGGAAATAATTATGTTAAAAGAAAATCATCGATTAATTAGGCAAAGATATTAAAGGGGTGCATCCCATGTAAGAGATGCAATGAAATAAAGGGATGTGTCCCTTGCTATATATAAAAAGGAGTATGAAGATAGTGTGAAGAGGATATAGCATTCAAAAAATAAGGAGGAATGATGGTCAATAAGGACAAAAGGCAACAGTGGTAATTCTGATCCATGTTTAAATTAATATAATAATAATAGTTTATTTTTAATTTAGGGAAGATTATAGTTAGTATGATGAAGGTTTATGATTATAATTAATAGAATGGAATAGCATGGAATAGAAATGCAGAAAAATACATTTTGACACTCAGGTTTTGAGTGCTCTTGAGAACAGCATTCAACCATTCAAAAGATGCGTGTAAGATCACCACCCTTCACGAAGAGGCATGAAGGTATAAAAGGGAGTATGATATACAGGGAAAGGTATTGGAATGGAGAGATATATCTATGTATAGTTTAAACAATAGATTTGAACACTTTGGAAGAGCTTAAGGTTAAATACATCATGGTTGCATGAATAATAAGTAATATTTAGAAACAACATCGATATCTAAATTGGCATGAATATGAAGAGAAGAATCTGGAGCAGCGACCGATAGAGGTCTAAGCCTCTTGTATTTTACAAAGCATGATTTGAAGGACTAATTCAGGAAACAACTATTGTACTCAATCGTCATTACCATCAGACTTATTTGGAAGCTTAGATGATATTGGATGACAATTTATGTCAATCCAATAAGGAGGAAATGGAAAAACTGAATGATCTAGAATTCAGGACATTACAATCGTGGCTGAGAGGAAGGAATACGGGCAGGCAAACAGATAAGTACTTCATGGATCTAAGTAATTATGTTGCTAGATACATTAGAAATTTAGATAATGATATTTAGTAAATGCTCTTTGAATTTTCAATAATAATAAGATGATATTAGAAGAAGAGCATCAAAGAGGGAAGACGGATTGAGCTCAGGGAAATACGTCTGGAAGAAATCCAGTTAGTACGTCGATCCGAGGTAAGCATCCTCAACCAAATGACATAACATTGAAGTTTATGAAATCGAATTCTAGTTCCTATGACAGTGAGTTACAATGTAACGCCTAACTCAGACCCTATCAGAATCAATATCAGTGTAGGTGTAAATCTGTGATGATCTGTAGATTCGATTAAATACATTGTGAAAGTGAATGCATATTAAATGACCGTTACAATCAATAAATAAATGTATTAAAGACTTCTAAACCAAGTAAGACAATCTGAAGATTAATGAATACTATGTGTCAATAACACAATAATGTTGTGTGCCACAATTATTGTCCTTCCTTAACCTACTATGAATTTACTACTACGAGAATAGACTTCGGACCAAAATTCCCTTTCACTAGCACTCAATAAGGATAGGGAGTTTGTGGAGGGAAAGGCTGGTAAATCGATCCTTTGGTGGACGGTCCCGAGACAGGTAGGAAACATCCACAGCCTGGAATATTCATTTGCAGATTGGTGCAGCAAGCAAGGTTGCAATTAATCACCAACGTAAGGAAAATAGGGAGTTCCAAAATCTTTACGGCCTGTGTAAAAGTCATCAGTTGGTCAGATATGCATGTAATGTCATGAAAATATTTGCATTTTCAGACTGTTAAATCTCAGAAATAGTATGTTGTTTCAGATTGAATGAAACCTCTATCTATGCACATATCGTATTCTCTTTCCTATTGTTTTGAATGTAATATTCATTACTGTTAAATGTGCAAACATTGCTTGAATTGTGCATTGAGGGGAAGTCTTGAAACCAATAGTATGCCAATACTTTGACAAAATGCCTTACATTGTCAAACTAGGATAAATGACCAATATCGCAATAGTTTGGTTCTAGCTTTGGGGTGGGACATTACAAATGACAAATGGATTCCATTAAGAAGACTACTTAGGCGAGGGATAGAGCACTGGCGCAAGCCAAGAGCATCATAGGAGAGCTAGGGGATCATGTATGCAAGTCACAGGATCAATTGGCTCAAGTGACTGTAGCATAGTGTACGTGAGTCACAACTCTCAAGCTAGCAATGGCAGAGAGGGAGAGATTATTGGCTGAGCAAGATGCCCAATTGGTTGAGAGAGATAGACTCTTGGCTGAGAGGGAGGGCCAACTAACGAAGGAGGACAGAGAATTGCAGGGAAGGAGCCAAGAGCTAGAGAGGATGAAGACAAAGCTCACAGAGGCCGTGCAGATGGTCAAAACAACGAGAGAATGGTAGTTGGTGGAAAATCAAAAACTCGAATGTCTACAGTCAGCCACCACCACCCCCACATCCTTTGTACATCCAGGGGTGTCCTCTCACCCTCCTCCTCACTGATACTTTCTTTTCTGTAGTCCCCCATTTTGTTGTTCTGTCATCTGGAAGACAACTTTCTTTTGTGGGGGGATGATGTAGTCGGCTGAAAGTAATTATATTGTTTTAGTTGGCAAAATAAGTTAATAAATAAATCTTAAAGTATGCAGCAAAAGTTTTATATTATATGTTGTTATTGGGAATTATGTCCCCGGCCATTTTGATTAGTTGTATCAAGTAGTTCCTGGCGGTTGGTGTTATCAACCAACGTCGGCAACTATATATGTCTTGCTTCATTTGTAGTTGGGGACAGCACAGATATTGTATACTATACTTATTGCAGTTGAATGGATGAAAATACTATTATTCTGTGCATATGCATTCGTGAGTACTGGATATGTATGTTTTTGTAAGTTATATTCTTGTTTACTCTTTTAGTCGGTCAAGTTACTTCTGTGGGTGAACAACAGTGATATCAAAGACAGCTTTATAAGTGATTTAGCAGCGACTACTTTTCAAGATTTATTCAGTGTTGAATGGGTGGAGAGAATGGGAGAGCTCATTATCAAATTAAACCGCAGAAGATCAGCACTTCACAATGCTAAAAATAGCAAGGCCTGCTGTCCCATAGGCTTTCTTTGGCCTCATGGACATTAAAAGTCTTCTATTCTATTCTATTACAGTTTAGCTTTTGATTATTGATCTATTTTCTAGTTTGCAGGAAGGAATAAGTTGATATTGTTTGTATTCCAATTATTATAAGCCAAATTCCATTTAACTTAAGTACAATAAATTTATCACAGGAAAAAAATATATTAATCTCATTAAAAGTTGTGAAATGACGGTTTTCAGTATTAGCTACTGTTTATTGGATGAAATGTATTTATGGAGCATTTCATATAGTTATATGAATATCTATTGAATATTAGCTGTCCTCTTCAGAAGTTAATTTTGTTATTTGGGGCTTGTCTGAGAAAAGATATGTTAACCTGGTGAGCCAAAAGTCACAAAGTTCTGGCTATCTCAAGTTGCCTGTTTCTTGTGGAAACTGATCTACAAGGCCTCTTGCCAGGAACAGCTCTTTCGAAACAGAGTTCTTTGTTCAGAAGAACCCAATCCAGCCTGTATATTCAAGTCAATGTGATCATTTCTTAGTTCAAATTTACAATTAGTCCATTTTGCATGGTGCTGGATTTCTGTTATCTTACCAATGTTCCAACCTAATATGTGGGCATTATGCTCTTTGTAGAACATGCATGCCTGTGTTGCTTAACTTCATCTTATATATCTTCAAAAAGTAGCATAAAACACAAATAATATTGACATCCAACCCTAACCAAAAACAGTGGACAGTTCTTGAAGTATTTATTTGCAGACAAAGAAAGAGTGCAAGGCATCATTTATTTACTCAGCCTCTAAAAATTAGAGAAGCAACTAGAAGAACATAACTACATGTATGTCTAGGTTGAAGTTACAGTATGAGAGGTCTACGCATTGTTCCCAACCATTCTAAAGTCTCCTGATAAAAACCAAGAAATTCAGTCAATGTCACACACACACACACACAGAGAAAGAGAGAGTGAGAGACCTTTGACAGTTCCAAAATATGTAAAATTTTCCGTTGCAAATTCTCAGCTTCTTGGAGTTGGTTCATATCCAATAGTATCTACATGCAACAAAATTAACAAAATCAAAATGTACAATAGACCAGAAATTAATTGGAACAGTCATATATCCACAGTAACTTATCATGTTAGCTGGAATGTGTAAAGGAATTATTAAACAATCTTTTACAACATCGACATATAATGGTGTATATACATGGAGACCAGATTCACCTTTATCAAGTATGCATGTTGCAACCAAAGGATAATGTGAACGGAAATATACATATTGCAATCAGTAGAAAAGAACTACACTGCCAAGTGAACACCAGAAGAATGAGAACTGTACTTTAAAGTACTTTCCTTTAAGAAAAAACAACTATACTAAGGCAGTGGCTCAACCATATCCCTATGATCATGCAAAAAAAACAATCAACAATTAGATTTTTCTTCTGCAATATCCCAAGGGATGTTATAATTTTATATCCAGCAACAAATTTGTTTTGTTTCATTGGGTGACAATTGACATGTACCAGTGTAAGCATTTTCATGATTGGAGATTCTAGGGTTTAAACTTTCAACAAACAACCATATTGTTGTTTGTCTGAAGAATAAGAATCCATAGAATCATAAGTTCAAAAATTTCATCTCTTCTGCTTTCATAATTTTCATCTTTGAAGAAAACCAACAATTTTTCACTTTTTCCATACCCGAGCAAGATGACCCATACGCTTTATTATTATCTGAGAATGGCCCAAGCCTCCTTCCTACAAGGCACGCCAAATAAACCAGGTTCTGTCAATCAAGTGCTCCACAATAAATACACTTTGCACAAAAGAATCTTTATTTCTGGGAAAGTATTACAAGGATTGATATAAATATAAGATGCCTTTGCTTTACCAAAAATGATATTTACTCTCATTCATATTTTGGAAGAATTATACATACGTCCAAAATTCTAATAGAATCTCGAATAAGAACCTCAGCATCACCTAAGTTTCCTTGAAGCCATAAAACCTGAAACGGACAGGATGCATTTGAATGCAGAAGAATGACAAGACTGCATTGTTAAAAGTCATTCCACATATTGACATTTAACCAAAAGTTTCAACATAGAAGCAATATGCAAATAATTCAAATCATTTATAAACATTGTCAGATTATAGATTCTTTATCTAGTGATTAGATCTCCAAATCATCACTCATTTTCTCCATTATACAATGTGCTATAGGTGTGCAAAGTGCAAACTACTCTTTCATGAAAGTGTGGCAGTTTCTTAAGACTAGGAGTAGCAAACAAGGACAATCTACTATAAATGTGGTAGGGTTTTATCATCAACAATGTGATGTTATTATCTAGATCATAGTTGAGAAAACCACAGAGAACTCACAAAACTTGCAATTCCAGCAAGTTGAAATGACAGCCGAGAAAATCAGCCTAAAATTTGCTTCTAAGTTGGCATGAGTTCAGCACAGAGGCTTGCACCAAGTACCACTGCTTTTTTAGGTTGGGCTCGCCTGTAATGGCAGGAATGTGGGATGCAGCTTGAATGCAAAAAAGCATGCATCAATCATGGTTTTATTTGGTCTTTAAAACTCCAAGCCAACCTCCATTCTTCTGATGCAACATTTGCATTCTTCTTTGAGGGATTGAAGATGATTTAAAGCAATTGAGGAAGTGATCTTTCAGCAATTTTTGAAGTTCCAGGTTTTTTTATTTGTTGTTCTTCATTTTCTTTTCATAAGTATTTCCTGAATTCTTATACATTTCTTTAAGTGTTTAGTCATGTTTCATATGCATTCAAATCAGTATAAATGTTTTTTTCTTAAATTGTTAACAAAAAGGTTGTTTTAAATTAGTGTAGGTTTTATGGAATAAAACTGTTGTTGTTATGGAATATTTGTCTCTCTGTTATCATTATTTAAAGTTGTTGTTACTTGTTACTCTCTTTTAAAGTCCATTTATAAGGTATTCCAGTTGAATTATTAAGTTCACAAGCTGAACGATGGCCGAATACCAAAGATCTACTGGTGATCAAGATGGTGTCAAATATGTGCATCAAGCCTCTCTTGAAGGACTCTTTGAACTCCCTCAAGTTCAACCAACAAAAGGAGATCTTCAGATCGAAGAAATTTTTGATATTGATGCTACAGAAGCAGTCATTTAGGGTGTTGTCTCTATTTATAAAACCCCCTGTTTTAAAACCTGAATTTGTATATCGTAAAAATGATTTCAAACCAAATATCCTAGAGAATTTAGTGTTCAAATCTACTTTCCAATAGTTTGATATTCCTAGGACAAAGGTTGTCGAGTTAACATTAGAATATGATCCTTCCAAAACATTCCAGACAAAGCTACTTTCTGTTTTTCCCAAAGATGAAATTGAATATATTAGGCATTATAAATAAGTTAACTTTGTCCATTTTGGCACTATAATAGTATATATTGGATTTTGTGTTCCTGAAAATATACAACCTCTTTCTTATCTATCTTTATGTGATAGGCATCAAGAAAAATACGAGCATGTGTGTCAATTGTCTAGTCTGTCAAGATTAACCAAGAACTCTATCTGCTTTGCATTCTATCCAAATCTTACAGAAGCAGCTAGAGACCAAGGGTGTCTTGAAGTCAAACATGGATCCTTAGATTATTGGGGAATCTTTATGTCCTTGTATGGGTTGAATATGTTTGGTAAGTTTAAGTATGCATCTATATAAATTCAAGTCCTTTATAGTATGATAAACACCAACCATCCAAAAAATTTAGGACTTCCATATGCAAAAGCCTCAAAGGGTGAAGTGAAGCTACAGAAGGGGCATATCAATGCAAATGACATCCCTGAAGGATGGAGAGTTGACTGGATGCAAAGTGTTGCTCCCAAACTCTTAGAAGCAATTAAACTAGTTGAATTGTTAGAGGAAACTAAATAAATATTCTTGCTAGAAATATGTCTTTCAGACCCCCTATGAATACAAATCCTTTTGAAGATCAATTTTATTTTGCCTTATCTTCTTTTAGAGAAAGACCAGATTCTGCTTCCTCAAGTAGAAGAAAATCTCAACTTTTGTTGAAGTTGAGGATGAGCCAATCAATCAAGGTCGTGATCCATCTAGAAAACAAAAGGGTAAAGAAAAAACTGATCTGCCATCCTGTGGACTGATTCATACCTTACCTAGAGAAAATACAATGGGACGGTATAAAGATGGAGAAGTTTCTCTCTATAAAGGTGGCAGATGGCCTGTAAGAGGAAATTACAAAGCTCATGATGGATCTATAAATATGTTTCAGTATGCTTCAAAGCCTGTCAAAGCAGAAGAAAAGGAACTTGCTTTAGATTTCAAAGACGGGAATTATTTCTCTAGATTTTGTGATCATTTGCAAGAAAATCTAGATGATATGTGTAAAGGATATTTTGTATATCAAGCATAGCATAGACAACTTAGACAAGAAAATTTCAAAAGTAGGGAACATTGTTATAGATAACAGTTCAAATATCCTAGCTGTTAAAAAGGATTATTCAAAGGTTTTAGTTAAAACATATCGAGAAATTTTCTCTATTGTTTCCACTTTTGTCCAATTTTCTCAAATCTCTCATTCCTATGAGAAAAAATTGTCAAAATATTCAGATACCAAATTCCTATTCATAATGACAAGAAATTTCCCTATACAAGCCTGGTATCTAAATATTTATCATCTAAGATATTCAAGCAAATATGTTCGAGCATGTATTAGTACTTTCATCATAGTTGGTAATGATAGTGTAAATAGTGCTGTTATCTACCTAGTTAGCTAATCACCTTTCTAGGATTGACCTATTCACACCTAGCTAATCACCTTTCATCATTGAGACATGTGTCCTCATGACTTGAGACACCTATCAACACTTGCTCACCCACTTGTCAAGTGAGCTCACATGTGTCCCACCTTTGGAGGGGTAGTTAGAGTTTCATTCCTACCTTCTCACCTCCTCACCCCTGCCCATATATGCAAGGCTTGATCATTGTATTATACACTCTTCATTTCATATTTGATAGACATACTATTGTGCACATTTTATTCACTTGTGGAAGTTGTTTCATGCTCTCTTTGACCTTGGCACTTTCCAACATGGTATCAAAGCCATGAGAGCATGCTCCTTCCCACATCGAAGTGACTCCCACACATAGCCCTATCAACAAAGCGTCATAGAGCCAAATAGTCAACGCCATCGCATTCAAAAGGCTCAAGAAACGAAAAATACCTTTTATTTTGTCAATTTCGATAATTTTCATTTTTTGCATTTTTTTGGCCATTGTGCCTAGTTTCAAAAATTTGTAAAAAAAGCAATAGCTCATCTGCTCGTTAGGGTAGATATTTTGCATTTTGCGAGTTTTTTGGCCAACTTGGCCTCTTTGTAATCTCACAAGAAATCTTGGCCAATTTGGCCTATTGCATGTATTGTGGCCTATTTCGGTCTATTTGCAGATTTCTATTGGCTTTTGTAGGGTTCTTTGTAAGGGATTATTATTTGCAAAGTTTAACAAAGATCCTCAATCGCGGCCTCTATTCACCTCCATCAACTTGCATCCATTGTAAGGTCGATCTCCATGCTCAGCAATAAGTTTTTTGAAAAGTCTTCACACACAAAGACTTCAAAAAGCTGCACTTGGTCAAAGACTCCCTGTACATTTTTCAACGACCAACTCCCTCTTGGTGAATGAGCTGGTCGACACTGAAACTCGAGGAGAACAAATGTATTAAAGGCGAAGTGACCATCCATCACACCAAGCGTCGTTTTTTTTGGGCCAACAACTTTCTACTCTATAGATTTGGGCAAAATCCAGTGATCAGCCTCTTTCTTTTGGTTATTACTGCCCACCACGAAGTCCTCATCAAATGCAAAGTCCCTGAATTCGTTAAAAGACAGTTGTGAACTTCTTCTGAGCTAAAAGTTAGGAGTATGCACATGTTACATTCAATGTTATAAAGGCTTGAGTGAACCAGCAGCCATTTGCAGAAAGAAACAAACTAGAATTGACCTTCTTGGTTGGGCCTTAAGTCTATCTTGGTCCAGGTGCCTTGAGAGTATAATTTTTGGGCAAGCGCACTATTGATTTTATGTTTTCAACTTTTTCAGAGTTTTGTAACTGCAGGTGCGGTTTTTCCATGGACCTTGAGGTATAATTTTTTGGGCAAGCGCACTATTGATTTTATGTTTTAAACTTTTTCAGAGTTTTGTAACTGCAGGTGCGGTTTTTCCATGGTTTAATGTGCACTTTTTTTAACATGGTATATGTTGGTGTTTAAACTAGTTAGGAAGGCACATTGAGAAGAATAATGTTGGAGTTGTTACCAAAATCCTCCACCTCTCCATATGCATTGCAGCAGGCAAGGCCATATTGCAGGTATAGAGGCAGCTTTAACCTACTACTATTGTGGTCGCAGATTTGAGGGGATCTCCTCAGACTCTCACCACCGCCTTCTTTTTCTACCAGATATCCAACGACACGGCCTTTTTTTCCTAAGATGCCTTCTTCATCTGCAATGCCTACCAACTCTTCTCTCTACATGCAATCATAAAGGACTCTCCCGCATTCTCCATCACACTTCCATCGTCCTCATCAAAGCATGATTCTACATTTGTTCACTACCGCGGGCTTGTTGGAGATTACATTCTCTGTAGAGGCATTGTGCTCTATCCATAGTTTGCTACCCACTTTGCAAAGGACTCCTTTATTAGTCTCCCACTCCACCGACTTAGTCAACATGTAGTTTGAGAGCTCTTTTCTAGGCAACCTCTTCAACTCCACTTAGTCCTCTTTTTTAGCATTATTTGGTGCTTTCTCTCCAAACATGGAGTCCAATGGCATCAAAGAATCGATCAAAACACCCCCACAAAGTCCATCGACTTGTCACTACTTGGTTACAATTATTGATATCTATTGTACTTGCCATTTAATGTTACATTGCATGTTACTGTCACAAGTATGATAACCATTAGTGGTTTTCAAAACAATTAGTTGTTTTTGCTATTAATCATTGTAATCCACAAGAAGTTTTTTAAGGGGGGTTGTTTTTCGTTTTGCCATAACTTGTGAACGGGGGAGGCTGTTTTTTTGAGTGTGAATAGGGGTTGGAAAGTTGGTCCAACACCGACATTTTCACGTCACAACATTTTGGAAATTGTGTTGTTTAATTGCATATTTTAACCTCCAAAATCAGCATTGTAAGCAAATTTTGACGAGGCATAACTTTCAAATCAGTCCTCAAAATTTAGAAAACTTTTGTTTATTTCTATCAAAATTTTGCAAGGAATCTAATTTTGCATGTAAAATTAAGATTTGGATTGCCACTTTTTCACAAACTTGTAAAAATCTTTGAGTTATAAATGGAAGATTTTGGCATCCGATCTTCACAACTTGTAAAATTTTCTTGCACATTGTTTTAAGGGGGGGGGTGGAGCGAGCTACAATCAACACTAATCATTTTGGGGGGCTCTCTGAATCAAGGAGGGCAATCTTGGTGTTTTTGTTTTTGAGTTTGTTGGTTCATGTGATCATGTCTCTCACACTAACTCCCTTCCATTTGAGTATTCTTCGTAATCCTCCTAATAAATGGAAAATCAAATGTGGATATTGTGGAAAGAAAAGGCATACAACAAAAGAATGTGTGTTTCGTCGAACTGAGGAATTGGAGCAAATTCCTCTTAGTCATGGTATTGCCTTATACATGTAGAATCATCATCCAGTCTCACTCAAAAATCTTGTGAGACATCATCACCCATATTACCTCTTGCTACATCTAAACCCATTGTAGACTCATCCATGAGTTCTTGTGATTCTTTGTATCAAGACTTTGTTATCATCATTCCAGATCCGCCACATTGGGATGCATATCTACTAGACATAGCATCTTTGTTTGCATAATCCCACCTTGTAGATTTGGATGACAATATTGAGGACATTCGTCTTCTATTTGATGACAACTTTGATGAAGTTGCATCAACATTGCCATCTTTTGATATTGCTCTTGCGTCACCTACTCCTGCTTGTATTGTGATAGATTGTGCAAACATTCATGAGTTATCATCATCTACAGCAATATCAGATTCCCATTGGTCCAAACATAACCATCCATTCATGGTCCCTGTTCCAAATTCACCTATGGTACCCGATCCATCTTATGAGCATCTGTCATACATCAGCATTGGCTTGGAGATATTTGAGCATCCTTCAAAGGCATCATTGGCATCATTTCAGTCCTTGGATCATGTGCATTGTGTTGTACCAAAGTAAAATTTTTGCTTCACTAAGGCATTTTGCTTAGTTGAGTCTTAACCTTGTTAAAGTGATGTCGGAAGGTCGTTTTTGGGGTTTTTAAATATGGAGTTGGTGTCAGTGTCATGTCAGTCTGTTGCTGAAGAGATTTGAGGAAAGTGAAAATTTGAAGGAAAATCATAAAAATTCTCTCTGGAGAGGGGAGCACATTCTCAAAAGAGCGCCTATCTTTTAGGGGCTCAGAACTTGTTTTTAGGGTTTGTCACCTCCAGCAGACATTTGTCCAGCATCATGTTAGCTTCGCAATGGGCTATTAAGCCTATCAAACGGACCTGTTTCATGCAAGTTGCATAAGATATAGCGCAAAACGAGAGGAAAGTCAAAATTGGTTAACACTGGAAAAGGAGCAGCTTTTGAAAAAGGCGCCCATTGTTTTGAGGTGTCAAATGAAGGTTTTTGACTAAATGCCACCCAAGATGTTTGTCTCACATTTGTTCAGGCTTCGCGACGCATCCGTCAGTGGGTGAATCTGAGTTGCAGAAGTGCCTGAGCCGAAGGTCAAACATGGGAACAAATCTTAGTCAAAATATCAAGGAATGAGCAAAAGAGCACTTTTTCAAAAAGGCACCTGAGCTTTTCAAGCCTTTAATGCCTTCTTTTTGATGATTTTAGATATTCAATTTGTCCGTGTTACGTTTAGCTTTCCGTTGCCTGTCTCCGTCAGATCAGAAGATGACTCA